>RJWH01003380.1:0-158820 GCA_004363575.1 Solenodon paradoxus | reverse complement strand
TCCAAAATAGAAGCATTAATGCACCAAGGAGGCCACTAACTCAGTAACGACAGACATATGGAAGCTTTTTCTTAATATGGTATCTAAGATAAAAGCAGCTCCGGGTAGACACATTTTAAGGGCTGTCCTAATACAAATCCATCATCAGTGAGCTGTGCTCTTTGACCAGCTTTTTAGCAGTCAGAATGGTTTGTGCCGATGAAGCCACATGTTCTGTGCCAACATTTTCAAGCCCTTGGCTTCGCAACACCCTGTTTCAACCAACTGTTCCTTTCCCGGCTCCTGTTCGTTCTACATACCACTGCCAGATTGATTTGCAAAAGTAGGTCCCATGTCAGTCTTCTGCTTAAACACCTACAAAGGATCCCTCTGGCCTCACAATTGAATATAAACTTTCTCAATTTGGCCAAGGTGCCTGAAATTCCCATCATACCTGCCTACCTACCTGCCTGCCCGCCCTCCAAGAGCTGTGGTTGGCAAGGACATAGGGTGACAGCTGGGAAGGAGAGTATAAACGACATCAGTACGGGTTGAAATTCGGCACTGCGTGCCTCTCACAGAGGGTTGGGTGCCTTTAAACTGGTGAACACAGGCTGAGTTTTTACAAATGAAACCTGTTCGTCATACAGGTAGACAGCTTTTATAATAGAAGTTTCTGATGGCGGCTGTTCCTGGAGAGGTGAGAGGAGGAAGGTTTGGACTAACGCCTGATATTTTGCTTAGGGCCCAGGAGCTGTGCTTCACACCATGAGAAGCCTGCTTTGAAGGAATGTGGGAACTCTTCAGACGGGGGGAAGGCCTCAAAAAGGCGCCGAATCCTTCACAGTAAAGCATTGGCAGCCCACCTCCTTGTAGAGGGAAGTCATCTGCTGTGGGCTCCCTGACACCCTCAACAGTATTATGTGTGGTCGTGCTGAGAAAACGCCAGGCGTTTTCTTGGGCGAGGCAAGCCCTGCATGCACAGGGGCTCCAGTCTCCCATTCTGGGTGGAGTTACTTAACCAGCTGGAATTTCAGTGCCAAACGAAAGGTGATACAATACTGTCTGTAAGCTGGAGATGATCCAGTAGTAGTGCCTGCCTGACACAGCTGCCGATTCCACGAGCTAACCTGGGGGAAACAGAGCAACACCTTGTTCAAGAAGGCCTTGTAGGTGCTCGCTGCTGTTGCTAGAAGCACAGGTAAGGGTGTGCCTGGCTGTGACGTCAGCCCACCACCCGAAAAGGCAAGAGGGGGTTTGGCGCCTGTCACTGCAGTGGTGCGGGGGGTGTGTGCACAGGAGTGGGGTGAAAGAGGGATTCTTTGTTGATTTCTGTTCAAGCGCTCTCCCACCAGAGATCAACAGAAGAGCCAGTTAGGGAGGAACACATTTGGCCTGGAGTTAAGTCCCTTGGGCTTCTCTGGATGCTGAGCCACCTTTCTGAAACGGAGAGCTGTGACTGGGACCCTCTCACCCCTCACTGGTTTGGGGCAATAGTAGAGGGATCTTTCTAGAACTTCTCACCTTTGAGTTTTACTGCTTCCCGGTATGCCAGAAGGTTCTATCCGAGGAAGGAAAAGAGAGGCTAGAAAGGATGAGTTGGCATTGCTCTACTGGAGCACAGAGGAGGCCAAAGCACCTTCTCTCTCTGTCACTTAGTCCAGCTGCTGTGGAGGCAAGAGGAACAGAATTTCGTTCCAAGCAGGGAGGGCCCCAACAATCCAGACAAGATGTCTGTGTGGCTTTCCCTTCCCAACGCCCTTGCTAGATTTTCTAAATAAGTGGCCTGATCTTTGTTGTGAGAAGCAAAATAACAGACTGGTTCTAGAGTTAAACTGGCTGGGTTCAGATCCCAGCCTTACCTTGCTGACTTTGGCGATGACGTCATCAGCGTCGGATTCCTGTGGTGAGGTGGGGAGAGCTGCAGTACTCGTCTCAGACTGTAGGGGCGCTTGCTAAGTCTGCGTTCTGGGCAGCGCTGCCTCAGTGCATCAGCCCTCAGATACTAGCTGGCCTTCTAACTACTTTAGCCTCCTCCTGTCCCCACTACCTCTCTGTTGCCCCCTCTTCCCACTCCTACCCCACTTCTACATAGCTCCCTGATGTAGTTTTTTAAATTTCCTTGAAATCTTTTTTTGTGTTCAGTTTTGTTTGTTTTTATTTGTTCATTTAATTTTTATTATGTCTCTACCCCTTCCTTGCTAGATCACAAACCCAGATACTTAGGCTTTACATGGTCCGTGTCCCACCACCAGCTTAGCGCCTGAGTCACCAGGGTGTGCGTCTAACTTTTTTTCTTTTTGGCATTGATATATAATATTTTTTATTTTTTTTGTATACACTGCTATATGCATTTTAGGATATTTAATGGGCACCTCAGCCTGAGTATTTCACACCACAGCCACCACTAGGCCTCTAGTGACTTCAACCACCACCTGTCCCCTCTCTCCTCCCCCACCCGCCCACACTGTCCTACGTGCTGTGAGTTTTGTTGAGGTTTGTCTGTTCATTGTTTTGTTTCTTTATATTCCACATATGAGTGAAACTGTCCTATACTTTTTCTTTCTGACTTATTTCACTTAACATGATCCCTTCCAATTCCATTCATGTTGTTGCAAAGGGGGCGATTTTGTTTTGTCTCTTAGCTGCATAGAATTCCATTCTATCTCAAACTTTTCCTGATCCCATTTGAATGCTGTGGGGTCAAGCGTTGGTATTTGAGGTTTCTATCTTCTTATGATTCAGATCAAAAGAATGGGGGTGTGGGGGTCGTGTTAAAAGAATAGAGGGCGAGTCCACCAAAACCTTTTTCAAGGGATGTGGTGGGGGACCTGGTAAACACTCCAAGCTGCTTTTGGAAGAGCCTCATGTTTGCGGAACTCATAAATCATCTCCATATCCTCTTGGCTTCAGCTCAGCTGCCCGTGGTGGTACTTAATGTGGAGCTTCTTAGTTGTTCTGGTTGGTGGGTAGTGGATACCACTCTGGGGGCATTTGACATTAAATTTTCAGCTACACTTTGCAGAAATTACTGGAACTACAAGGGAAAGGGGAGAGAACTCATCTCGGCATTCTAGTTGTAGGGTTAGAGACGTAGTATTTTTTTGACATTCAGAGGCAGCTTTCACGGGCATTGTAAAAGATTCTTTGGCTCAGGCTAAGGATTTTGGACTTTATAAACCATGGGAAATCTATGAAGATTGAAGGCAGAAAGGCAATATGGTGACAGCAGCATTGTAAGAGAATGGATGATGGGATGTAGAACGGATTGGATTGGGGGAAGAACGAGGAGAGGACTGTCATTCAAAGGAACTTGAAATCATCTGGGTGAGAAGTATTGGTTGACAGAGAGGCTGAGCAGCAGGATGAGGGGATTGGGTGTTGTGAGGCAATCTGTCAGAGATGGGTCTGGGGTTTTGAAGGAGAGCGATATCCCTTTTCCCACACTGCTGGCCCCTCAGAGCCTAAATGATGGAGCCCAACAGTCATTTTCTCATCTCTCACACAGCCAGAAATTCACTTCAGCCCTTGAAGAAGCAGAGGGGAAGGGAGGAAGGGAAGGGAGGAGAGGCATTAAAAAGAAAAACATCGGAGGACATTATGCTGAATGAAATTAGCCAGACAGAGAAAGGTTAAGACTGCATAGTATCACCTGTGAGTGTAATCTTTTTTTCAAAAGCCACTCATAGAAACAGAGTAGAAAAGTGCTTGCCAGACTGGGGGACATAGAGAAAGGCTGGTTTTCAGATGAATACGGTCAGAGGCTGCAGTGTGCGATGTGGAGATTTCAGTGTTAGCACCGCAGAGAGTGGTAGCATAATGGAGCTTGGTGAGGAGAGTAGACTTAAATGTTCTCCCCGCCTTACACACACATCAAAGGAACACACAGGAGGTGACAGATGGGTTAGAGAACTAGATGGAAGGAGTCCTCTCATAATGTATACAGGTATCAAATTATCACTAGTTACACTTTAAATATCTTGCAATTTTATTTGGCATTTATATCTCAGTAAAGCTGAAAAGGGATGAATACATGCATATGTACACACATAGATGGACTGGAGGGGCTGCCATGCAGATTCAAATGCAGTGGAACTATAGGGACTGATGTCTGTTTTAGGTGGTGGTCATCAGTGTCTCACTGAGGAGGTGGCATTTAAGCCGAAGTCTGGAGGGCAGGAGGGAACCAGCCCTGTGATAATTGCTGGAAAAGCTTTCCAGGTGGAGAGAACAGCAAGTACACAGGTGGCCGTTGAAAAAATCTGAGAATCAAAAAGAAAGCTGGTGCTGATGGGCCATATGAGTCCAGGGAAGAGTGGACTCAGAGGAGCCTGGAGGCAGAGGCCAAGATCAGGTCACCTAGGGAACTTAGGTTAAGGAGTTAGTTTATATGTTATTTCAAGAGTGATAGAGTGGGAAACAATGGGAAGAAATTTAAACTGGGATGTATCCTGATCTGGTTTATATACTTAAAGTCATCTTGGCTGCTCTGTGGAGAATCAACTGTAGGCAGGGGAGCATGATAAGAATGATACAGGCTTATGTGAGGGGAGGAGCTGTAGAGATGGAGGAAGGAAGGTGAAGTGATCTGGATTACATTATGATGATGGTGTGAGCAGCTGGATGTTGTTTATTGAGAGGGGGGAGTTTCAGAAAGGAGCAGACTATTGGGGTAGGTGATCTGAAGTTTCCTTTCTACCATGTGAGGTTTTAGATAATTCAATTTACAGATAAAAGGCAAAGTAAATATGAATATGTGACAAAGTTCAAAGCAGCAATAAAGATTCAGGATAAAGTACATACATGAGTAGTGTAGTCAATGCCATGAGACGGGTGGAGCCAGGAGGCGCGTGTAGAGAGAACACACTACAACTTGGGACCAAGCATATCCATGTCTTGAACTGAATGCAAGGGGGACACAGGCTGGTGTCCCCGGGTTGTGGGGAACAACCAAGATGAATAACTAAATAAAATTAAAATGCTACTTTCTCCTTTCTGCTTTCCTTCTCCTCTCATTCCTGCCTCCATTTTTCCTTAAAAAAAAAGAGTGAAAGGGGAAAGAGGCAGGGGTGTAAGGTCTTTAAGAGAGAATGATAATCATAGCAAATATTTCTGTTGGGATAACTATATGTCAGGCAGTATTTAAATGCTTTCCTCATTAACTCATTTAATTCTCATAACAAACACAGATGTTTCCATTATAAATCCCATTTTACAGATGAGGAAACTGAGGCACACTGAGATTAAACTCACACAACTCATAAGAGACAGGAGAATTGTTGGAACTGACTCTAGAAGTGTGTCATTGCAATTTTGAGGACTGTGAGTATAAACTGTGGAAGTGATGTAAGATTGCCCATCATTTATGTTGAATGCCATTTGAAATGTATGCTCATCAATTTAAGATGAAGTAGCATAGGGTATATTTTTTCTTGGGTTCTTGAATTAGGGAGAAGGCACAGAGTAGGCAAACATTTTGGTTTCATGAGACTTGGCCTTTGTCTAGCAAGTTCCCTGGAGAAAGAGGGAGTTAATGATATTTGTGAAGGAATGTGACGTTGACGCTCAGCCATAGGTAGGATGGATTAGGTGTGTGGGAGTAATGCAGAGTGGGAGAAGTGGCTGCTCAGTGGAGTGGAAGACTGCTAGATCAAAGCCTTTTTGAGGTGGTAGAGGAAGAAAAGTTGAGCAGGAAGAATGGAGGAGGTGTTCAGATGCTGAAAATCGAAATTCTGGAGATGAACTTACTAGTGACAACAAAATCAAAGTCATTACACCCAGTTCTCTCTCTTACCGCTTAAAGTCTTCATGATCCACTCTGTGTTCTTTCTTTAAATAAGCATTGCAATATCCTGTTTCCATAGCTTTGATTGTGTCCATACCTTTGATTGAAAGCTATTGCCTTCCAAATGAATTGAATTAGTCTTGCCAGGGATAGTTTTTCTTCAGTCTTCTCGCATTTAAGCAGTTTTCACTTACTCTTCAAATCTTTTCTCAAAAGGATCTTTTTTTTTTTTTTTTTTCTCCGTGCTTTCCACAACCTGATGTCTTTAGTCAGCAGTTACTTTCTTTGTTCTCTTGTGGCACTATGCATACCATTAATTTAGTGTTCTATACATATTGCCTTTTAGTAAGGAATTTTTTGTTCTTGTGTCTTAACTTATTCCAGTAGGTTGTAAGTGCTTAAGAGTAAGGACCATAATTTCACAACTTGGCATAGTGTTCCGGTCCAGGCTTGGCTTCATGCCTTTCTGCCAGGAGGAGCAGGAGGAATATGGAGCCTAACCTCCTGCTAAGTACAAGGGCTATGTAGTAGATGCTCTCTGAATGTCTGTTGAGTTGAACCAATGACAACAGTAAGATTATCAGTTTCTATTTTTCACATTGGATTTGTACCCAGATTTATCTATGAAACAATATCCCACCAAATCTATTCCCTCTTCTTTATGAAGTTAATATCAAGTCTGGTCTAGTGCTTTCATATGGACCACAATAATTATAATATTGCAACTCAGTTCTTACTAAAGTATAATTGACATGTAAATACCCATTTCACATGTATAACATATCAATTAGACATTTGTATATGATGCAAATTGAATATCACAAGTCCATTTCTCATTTGAACAATTTTTCTAATTTATCATATAATTGTATTACCTATGGACCCTGTCTTGTAGACTGTATCCAATTAGCGAATTTATTTTATAGCTAGAAAATTTTAGCTGTTGATTCCTTTTACCCATTACACACACACACACACACACACACACACACACACACACACACACACCCTGACACCCACACCCGATACTCCTCTCTGGTAATCCCAATCTATTCTCTATCTATATGAGTTTGGTTTTGTTTTTTTTAAACTCCACATGTAAGCGAAATCATATGCTATTTATATTTCTTTGTCCAAACTATTTTAATTTAATACCCTGAAGGTTCATCTGTGTTGTTGCATATGGCTAGATTTCATTCCTTTTTATGACTGAATAGTGTTTCATTGCGTGTATCACATCTTTATAAATTCATCTATTGATGGACAGTTTGGTTGCTATTATATTTTGCCCATTATAAATAATGGCACAGGGAACCTAGGGGTGCAAATATCTTTTTGAATTAGTCTTTTTTTTCCTTTGGATAAATATCCAAAAGTGGAATTGCTAGATCATATGGTAGTTCTATTTATAACTTTTGGGGGAACTCCATACTGTTTTTCATAGTGGGTGCACCAGTTTATATTCCCACCAGCATTGCATAAGGATTCCCTTTCTCCACATCTTCACAACACTTATTTCTTCTTCTTTTCTTCCTCCTCCTCCTCTCTCCTTCTTTCTGTTTCCTTCTTTCTTCTATGATAGCCATTCTGTCTAGTGTGGAATAAATATCTTGTGGTTTTCATTTTCTGATAAGTGATATTGATCATCTTTTTTTGTATGTGTTGGCTATGTGCGTGTCTTCTTTGGAAAAGTCTGTTGTGCAATTCTCTGCCTATTTCTAATTGGATTGTTTGCTTTTCTGTTATTGAGTTACATTAATTCTTTATTTTGCATATGAACTTCTTATTGGATATGTAATATGCAAATATTTTCTCTCATTTAGTGGGTTGCCCTTTTGTTGGTTCCTTTCACTGTGCAGAAGATTCTTAGCTTGATATAGTCCCCTTTGTTAATTTATTTTTTCTTGTCTTTGAAGTCAAACTAAAAAAAAAAATCACTGAACAATGTCAAGAAGTTTAGTGCCTATGTATTTTACAAAGAGATTTATTATTTCAAATCTTACATTCAAAACTTATTTTGGGCTAATCTTTGTAGGTGGTGTAAGGTAGTGATTCAGTTTTATTCTTTTGCATGTGGCTGCCTAATTTTACCAGCACTGAAGAGACTGTCCTTTCCCCACTTGATTTATTATTTTTAAATTATTTTATTATTTCTTTTGTTTACATAGCTATATGCAGTTTAGGATATTGCATTTACACTTTCTGTTCACATTTCACACCACATCCCCATGAGAATTTTAGTGCTATTTACTGCCACCTTGTTAATTCTCTCCTTCCCTTGTCCCTTCTCCACTCCCACACCATTGGTAGAAAGTCATGCATCCTGTGAATTTTTAAAGATTTGTCTGTATTGTTTCTTTGTAGTCTACAGGTAATTGAGGCTATCCTGTACTTCCCCTTTTCTTTCTGGGTTATTTGCTTAGTATAATCACTTCCAGTTCCAACCAGTTTATTTAAAAAGGCACAATTTCATCTTCTTTAACAGCTGCATGGAATTCCATTGAGTTTATGTCCAGTCATCTGTTGATGGGCATTTAGGTTGTTTCTGTGTTTCAGCTATTGTGAATGGTGTTGCTATGAATACAGGGGTGTACATATTTTTTTTCTGATTAGTGTATACTCTGAGTATATGACTAGGAGTGGGATTGCTGGATCAAATGGTAGATTAATTTTATTCTTTTGGGGAATCTCCATACTGGTTTCCAGAGAGGTCGCACTAATTCTCACTCCCACCAGCAGTATAGGAGGGTTCCTTTTTCTCTAAACTCTCTCAACATTTGTTATTTTTGGTCTTTTTGATATAGACCTTTCTCAGTGGTATGAGGTGGTATTTTATTGTTTTTTATTTGCATTTCTTTGATGATGAATGGTGTAAAGTATTTTTTTCATGTGTTGATCTTCTCTAGAAGTGTTTATTTAGTTCTTTTGCCCATTTACTGAAGGTGGATGATTTTTTCGTTTGTTGTTGAGATGTATGAACTCTCCATATTTTGGTGATTAAGCTCTTGACTGATGGATATCATGTAAATATCTTCTCCCATTCAGTGGGTTGTCTTTTTGTTTAAGTTGTAGTTTAATTTGCTGTGCAGAAACTTTCAGCTGATATGGTTCCAATTGTTTAGCTCTACTTTAGTTTCCTTTACTGGAGGTGTCACTTCCACAAACACATTTCCAAGGTCGATATAAAGGGTCATTTTTTTTCTCTATGTATTTTGTTTTCAGGTCTTACATCCTGGTCTGTATTTCATTTTGAGTTGACTTTTGTGTATGGCACCAACAAGTAATATTGCTTCATTGTTTTGCAGGTGACTATCCAATTTTTCCAGCACCATTTATTGAATAAAATTTTCTTCCTCCATTGTATGACATTGGCTCCTTTATCATAGGTCAATTGCCCATATAGGTATGTTTTTATTTCTGGACTCTCAATTTCATTCCACTGGTCATTTTTTTTTTTATTCCAGTAACACACTGTTTTGAATTTCTATCCTTCAATTCCTATTTTTGCAAGAGTTTTTTTTTTATTATCATGAATGGTTGTGGTCACTCTGAAGTGTAGTTTGAAGTAAAAGAGTATGATTCCTCTGCACTTCTTTTTTTCCTAAGGATGGCTTTATTTGAGGTCTTTAGTGGGTCCATACAGATTTCTGTATTGTTTGTTCAATTACCTCGAAAATGCCCCTAGAATTTTGAAATGAATTGCATTGAATATGTATATTTGCTTTGGTTAAAATGGCCATTTAAACTATGTTTCTTCTTCCTATCTATGAGCCAGAATAGTCTTCCATCTCTTTGTTCTATTTTTTGTTTTTTAATGTCTTATCATTCTGTCTGTATAGGTCTTCCCTTCCTTTGTTAAGTTCATTCTCTGGTATTTTTCTTTTTTGATGGTATTGTGAATGGTTTTTAAATTTATTTCTCTTTCGTAGATTTAATTGTTTGCATATAGAAATGCTACTGCTTTTTAGTGTATTAATTTTATATCCTTCTACTTTACTGTACTTATTCATTGTTTCTAACAGTTTTTTGATGATGTCTTTAGTATTTTCTAGGTAAACTATCATGTCATTTGCAAATAATAATAGTATTATTTCCTTTTTTCTAATCTGGATTCCTTTAATGTCTTTTTCTTGCTTTGTTGTTCTGATTAGAACTTCCAGAACTGTGATGAATAGCAGTGGTGAGCATAGGCATCATGGTCTTATTCCACATATTAGGGAAAAAACTTTTAGTATTTTTGTCATTGAGTATAATGTTGATTGTAGGTTTGTCATATGTTTTTTTTTATTATGTTTGGGTATGTGTTTTCAATTCCTATTTTTGCAAGAGTTTTTTTTTTATTATCATGAATGGTTATGGGATCTTGTCATGTTTTTCTGCATGTATTCATATTATTATGTAATTTTTGTTTTAGCCTTTGTTGATAATGGTGTATTTCATTGTTTGTTTTGCATGTTTTGAACCATCTTTGCATCCAAGAATAAATCCCACTTGGACATGAGGTATAATTTTTTAAATGTATTTTGAATTCTGTTTACCAAGGTTGTGTTGAGGATTTTTTCATCTATATTCATCAATGATATTAGTCTGTAATTTTCTTTTTTGGTACTGTTCTTTTCTGATTTTTGGAATCAATGTAATGTTAGCTTCAGAATGAATTTGGGAATATTCCCTCCATTTCAATTTGTAGAGGAGTTTAAGGAGGATGGGGATTAGCTCCACTGTGAATATTTGGTAGAATTTGCTAGTGAAATAATCTGGTTCTGGACTTTTGTTTTTTGGGAGGGGAGACTTTTGATTACTTCTTCAATTTCTATGCTTATGAGTGGTATTTTCAAGGTTTAAGATTCTAGAAATCTGTCCATTTCTTCAAAATTGGCGAATTTGTTGGCAGAGAGGTGTTAAGTATCTTAGGATACTTGGTATTTCAGTAATGTGTATTGTAATCTTCCCTCTTTCACTTCTGATTCTTATTAGGATTTTCTTTTTCTTTGTGAGTCTAGCTAATCTATCAATTTTCTTTATCCTTTCAAATAAACATCTCTTGATTTTATTGATTTTTAATGGTCTTCATTTTTTCAATTTTATTTATTTCATTTGTTGTTTTTTCTAGTTTCTTCAGGTGTGTGATTAGATATTTGAGATGTTATAGTTTTTAATGTGAACTTTTATTACTGCAATCTTTCCTTTAAAAGCTGCTTTTGTGGAATACCATATATTCTGAAAGCTCGTCTCTTCATTTTTGTTTGTTTCCAGATGATTAATTTCTTCTTTAATTTTTTCATCGATCCAGGAATTGTTAAGCATGTTGTTTAATCTTCACATCTCTATGGTTCTTTTAGTTTTGTTTTTCTGGTTCATTTTCAGTTTCACACCTTTGTGGTTAGAGAAGAATATTTTTATAATTTCAATGCTGCTAAATTATATATATTATATATGTAATATATTTGCATAATAAGATATATGCATATATAAAACATATTTCAAATTGAGAGATAGAGATCATTTGCTTTAATATGTTATTAAAGGGTAATATTTCTTTACTGAATTTTCTTTCTGGATTTGTCCATTGATGCTGTGTGAGTATGTTTTAAAGTGATCTACTGTTATTGTATAACTGTCAGTTTCTCCCTTTACATCTATTACTATTTGCTGTATCTATTTAGGTGGTCTTATGTTGCATGTATAGTTATTTACAGCTATTACATTCCTTTTTTCCATTGACCCCTTTCTCATTACATGATATTCTTATTTGTCTTTTATTGTAGTCTTTGTTTAATATTTATTATGTATGATATAAATATAACCCTACCAGAAAAAAATTTTAAATTCTCTTTGCTATCTTTTCCCTTCCCTTCACTTGCAGTCTATTTGTGTCTTTACATCTTAAGTAAGTCTTTTTTTGGCAGTCTCTCTTTTATTTGGAAAACATAGTCCATCTACATTTAAGGTAATTATTAATAGGTATGTACTTATTGACATATTATTCATTGACTTCTGGTTCTTCTCTTCCTCTATTTCTTCAAAAACCCATGTAATTCTTTGAAAATTCTTTAAGTCCTTCACATATTTGAACACATCTAATACTTATAAGAAGTGGATTGTGTTGTTGTTCTATCTTATAGAAGAGAGAACTAAAGTTTAGAAAGGTAAACAAGCATCTGAAGTCATATAGAGAGTTGGCACCAGAGTTAATTTTTGATAAAGTTCATAGTCATAAACAGTTTTTTCTAACTTTTGGACAGTGACCCATAGCAAGAAATATCCTACAACTTATGATCTGAACCTATTCGTATATATCTAAAGTGAACATTTCACAAATGAACACTAAACTTTGCTATGTGCTATATTCTTAGTATTTTGCTTTATTAAATTTAAAATATGACACAGAACCCCCTACATCAATTTCATAATTTCCTGTTGGGAAATTTCCTGTTGGGTTGACTCTCACAGGCTGACAAACTGCTCTAACCAATGTGTTTTACTGCTTCTCCTTGGAAGGAATAGATGAATGATTCTCAGCTCTTTCCTAATTCTCCCAACCCATTGATCCAAGTTTTACTTCTTTAAAAAAGAAGTATTGTAACTGGAGTACATGGGAAATAACATGCACCAAAGCTGCTGCTTAATTACACAGTGTTGAGCATAAGTTAAATTACATATTCCCATCTGAGTTAGAAGGACCCCAGCTACATAATTGCTGGAGGATTAGTTAAGACCATTCTAATTGAAAAAGAAATATAATTAAGTTCAGAGAAGTCAACTGTCTCTGAGCCAAATCGTTCTCCTATCAAGGACATTTTCTCATATCACACTGACTAAGCAACATTTAGGTAGGTAAAACCCTGAATTCAGTTTTTCTCATTCATTCCTTCATTTAGTCTCTTTCATTGGAAAAGATTAATTAAAAATTAGAACTGAATATTATGCTTAGTTTTTATGGTGGACCCTAGTAGTACAAAGATTTCTGGTTTCTGCCTTCAGTTATTCTTCAGTGTCATTGTGCGATAAAGGAAAGATGTCCCAAATACTGTGGAAGGACAAAGGGAGGACGCCTTAAATGTGCCTGAAGCAAAACGTGTTACTCAGGGAAGACATACCACAATGGATAGCTATTGGAATCAGTCTTGACAAGTGATAAGAATTTCATGGGAGGGATGGGGCTGGAGAAGATGGGGGTGGTGTGGGAAGAAAGGGGAAAATGTTCTAAATAGAAGGAATTTTATGCCAAGGAAAGGTCATGATACATTTCATAAAATTCATCTTAGGGGAGAGTATAGTGTTAATGGAGATTAATGGGATGTGAGACAGGGGAAGTAGAAATGGGTTAATTATGAACATTCTGTGATACTATGTAGAAGTTTGGACTTTATTCTGTAGGTGACAAGAGCTATTAAGGAATGTTCAACATCTGAATGACACAGATGGTGTAGTTGCTAGTGAATTCAATGGGCCTGTTCCCTTGGTGAGCATCATCCAGAAGGCACACACCAAGATTCTTAAACAAGCAAAAACTTATTACTTGCAACAAGATTACAGGGAGATGGTTCTCAAAGGCACTGTCTTCCTGAACATTCTACTGATGGAGACTTTATAGGGACAGGGTTGAGGAAGTGTATTTGATTGATCTCAGGCCATAAGATGAATCATAAAGAAGTGAGTGGTGGTGACTGGTCCTCTACTGTAGGTGGATCAGGATCACCTGTAGGTCACATCTGCTCTGTGCATGTTTATGTTGTGGGCCTGGATCACAGCATTTCTGTGCATGCTCAGGCTGTAAGTCAGGGTCACCTTTAGCTAAGAGTGAGGAAACTCCCCATGGAAGCAGTGTTTTCTTACTATATTTTAAGGTTGGCTGACTGACAAAATATTTCAAAAAGAGAACAGTGAATGATGATGTGGATATAGTCCTGCAGTGGAAGTGTTGTGAGGACGAGTGACGGGTTTGAGCTACTTAGCCAGCAGAGTGAACAGGAGAGACTCTTTGGTGTGGGCAATGGCACTTGGAATCTGCTTTGGGGACCCAGCAAATGGTAGTGGAATTTTGCCACAGAGAGACTGCAGCAAGGTGAAGGGCTGGGGGGACAAACTAATACATTCTGTTTTAGAGTGGCTGCATTTGAAGCCACCAAGAGATTCCAAGTATGACAGTATCCAGAAGGTAAAATATTCTGCATCTTGGACATAGTCCAACTTACCGGTATAGATTTGGAAGTTATAGGCATTGGTTGGTAGTGTACTTGTGATATGTACTTGTGTGTGTATGTGTGTGTGTGTGTGTGTATGTGTGTGCATGCCATAAAAATGAGAGGACCTAAGGAAGAGTCTCCCAATATTTAGGGGGTGAGCTGGAAGGAGAAATATATTGGGAAAAAAATCCTGAAAATATCAACTAGACAAATGGAAAGAAATTGCAGGTGATTTCCATGAAGGACACCACAAAGGAAAGACTTTCAACAAGGATTTTCAGCAATATCAAATGACAGAGGAAATCAAGAAAGTGTTTTCTGGCTTGCTGAGAGCATGTTCAGGGGTGAGCCAAGAGTAGAGAGGCGGGAAGCCTGGTTTCAAAAATGAACAGTCTAGCATTGCAGTTAAGGGAACTCTCTTGTGATAGATCTATTATTAAATTAATGGTGATTGAATATCTTTGTTTTTTTTTTGGGGGGGCAGTCATTTATCTAAGTCCCAGGGATATATCATCGAATAGAAACAACAACAAAAGATGAAAATCCGTTGTCCTACAAAACTTCTATTTTTGTATGAGCTGAGTTTAATTCCTGACTGAAAAATTCTACTTGTGTGACTTTGACTTACTTTTAACCAGTTAGGCTTAGTTTTCCAGTCCATGAGGTGGGTATTATGTTAGTACCTATCTCATTGGGTAGTATCCAGAAATTGAGAAAAATAATGTAAGTCACTTTCTCTAGTGAATTGTACCTACTTTTCTTTCAATCAATGTTAGCTGCTTTAAGTGGGATATTGGCCACTTTTTCCAGAGATTTGTCAGTGATGGGAATTAAAAGAGATCCGCTCAGAGCTAAAAGTGGACCCAGAATTGTGGTAGGTATTTCTTGTCACAGAGGGCATCTAGTTTATTCCTGTACATGGGGGAAAAGTGAGTCAAGTTGAGAAGAAACATTTTTTGGAGCATAAGAATCCGAAGAATTGTGGAGGGACTGTGGGCTTTGGTTGTGTGAGCACCTGTTCATGGGCTCTGTCACACCACCTGGAGGCTCAGATTAGTGAAACAAGATGACCTTGACTTTTGGGTGAATGACCTTACCCATAAATGCCCATGTTCTTTTATTCTTTATTCTAATCATCTGTTTCTGGATCCACAGCTCCATGCTGCCCCAGGAGTAGGCACTCTCGGTGGGAATGGTCCTTGAGAAACTCACTTCAGGAATTTAATAAAGACTCACAAATATGTTGATAAGAGAAAAAAATTAATACAAAGATTGATAGGACCTGGGAGATCTCCTAGTGAGAAGCCCATGCGTTGGCCTGAGTATCAGGTTTATATACTATTTATGGTTCTAGGAGGTGAGAGTAGATTATAAAATAGAGTTCTGATAATATTTTTTGTGAATAAGTAGAGAATTCCAGGGAAATGGGTGCCACTTGTTTATGCCCCATTTATGGTCAGTGTAGGATCTGTCATGGTGCTGAAGGGCATGAATGTTAATGTGCTAATGACATTCTAATGAGGAAGGAACACTCTTAAAGACAAGGCCGGAGTCTTTGAACTGGTGCTTTAAGTTGGTCCCAGTAGGATCAGACCTTGGGCCCTTTTTGAGGAAGTTCTAAAGCAGAAACATCATTGATTAGCTATTCAGGCTCAGCCCATGATATCTTCCCCCTTAAACTAAATATTTTATTGAGGTAATATGATTTATAAAATAATATAAACCCAGGATCAACTTCCGGATCCTGACTCTAGAACATACTCTCACATCGCTTCCAACAGACATCAAAAAAAATCACCTATTTTCCTGAGACAAACACCAAGAAATGACTGGCACTTCAGTGGAACAGAACAGCTGAAGACTAGCGGTGGGTGAGGTCACCCAGCCTGGTTCTCAGCTAAGCTTCAGATTTGGATTTGGAAGGGAGTTCAGGAGTCTATGGATGTGCAGTAGTGTGGAGACTAGGGATTTTGGGACCAGCTGCAGAGGCAGTGAGAGGCAAACCCAGTGGGGCTGAGATGCAGAACCATGGGGGGCTGACTCGGGAGGGGTTGAAAGGAGAGCCAGCTTACCTGGAGCTGAGCTGGAACTCACATGGTGAAATTGTGCTGGGCATAGCCATAACTAGAAATCAACCAAATCAGACCCTCCTACAACCATTTCACGCCAGAGCCTGGGGTTCACCAAGTGGAAATTTTGCCCACTGCATACCTGCCCACCGGAAATCCTGCCCATCAGGTACCCTATCCCCTAGATTACAGTGAGGAGGCAGTCCCAAACCTCAATGCCACCCGCTAGTGCCACCTTGTGGCTAGAGGCGAAACTGCAGCCTGATTGTCAATCCTGGGCAAATCAAACCTATACAATGCCAGGGAAACCAAACCCTCAGAATATAAACAGAATGCCAAATAGAGCAAAGGCACAGAGAAATGTATGTAAAATGATGGATCCACTCAAAAACCCAGGGCAAGATCTTTATATGGCAGATATATGTAAATTGCCCGAAGAGGAATTTAAGTAATGGTGATTAACCTACTCATGGGAATCCAGAAATCAGTAGTCAGCAAACCAGAGAAGAATTAAAACAAGACATCAAACAGGTAAGAGACACGATGGCTGAACTGAAGAACTCAATAGAGGGATTCAACAACAAGATGGCTGAAGCTTCCAATAAAATCAGTGATCTGGAAGATAGGACAGAGGAACTCAAGCAAACCAGCAAAGAGATAAAAAAAATATTTCAAAGAATTGAAGACCGCATTCAAGACCTCTGGAATGACATCAAAAGGAACAATATTTGCATCATAGGGTTCCCAAAGGAAGAGAGAGAAAAGGGGAAGAAACCATATTTGAGAAATAATAGATAAGAAATTCTCTAATTTCAAGAATGAAGCAAACCTCCAGATCCAGGAAGCTCAAAGAATTCCCAATAAAAGAAATCCAAATAGAAATACACCTAGATACATCATCATCAAAATGTCAAAAATACAATATAAAGAAAGACTCTTAAAAGCAGCCAGAGAAAAACATGTCACATACAGAGGAGCCCCCATAAGACTGTCAATGGTCTTCTCAAATGAAACACTATAGGCCAGAAGAGAACAGCATAATATATTCAAAGTGCTGAATGAAAAGGAATTTCAATCTAGGATACTATATCCATCAAGCTTATCATTCAGAACTGAAGGAATGATTAAAAAAAAAACCCTTTTCTGACAAGCAAAAGCTAAAGGAGTATATCACCACAAAACCAGCTTTGCAAAAAATATTAAAGGATGCTTTATATAGCATAAAGAAACCACATAGAAAAATAGTAAGGCAGCAAATATTAAAAGTGGGGAGGAAGAGAACAAAAATGTGGATAGTTAGAAAGAGTGGAAGACTAATATGCTTTCAAATAAAATTAAGTAGCATTCAGACTTCTATGTTTACTTTCGTAACCTCAAAATACTCTCCAGGAAGAAAGCAAAGAAGAAAACAAAAGGTAAACTCAATCAAAACAAAACTGCACTCATCCAACCTAAAAAGAGAAAGAGAACAAAGTCATCATCTGGAGCAAAATACAAAAGACAAATTATAAAATGACACCAAGCAGCTATATATCAATAATCACCCTAAACGTTAATGGACTGAAATTATCAGTCAGACATCAACAGAATGGCTGAATGGATTAAAAAGCATAACGTAACCTGCTGCTGCATTCAAGAAATCCACCTTCTTCCAAAAGATAAAGACTCAATGTCAATGGCTGGAAGACAATCGTCAGTTGAATGGCAACCACAAAAGAGCAGGAACAACTATAATCATATCAGATAAAACAGACTTCCATCTAAAAAGATAACAAAAGACAGAGCTGGACACTATAGTGATTAAAGGGTCAATCCAGAAGGAAGACATAACACTTATTAACAATATGCACTAAATGAAGGAGCATTAAAATATATCAAGCAATTTATTATTAGACCTGAAGAGAGACAGCGACAGCAAGATAATAGTGGGAGACTTCAGTACCCCACTTACAACAATGGACAAATCAACCAGACAGAAAATTAACAGGGAAATAGACACTTTAAATGACCATCTGGAACAGATAGGTCTAATGGATATATACCAATCACTTCACCCAGTGACTACAGATTTCACATTCTTCTCAAGCCCTCATGGAACATTCTCAGGGATAGACACAAATTTGCTGGGACACAAAACATCTCTCAACAAATTTACAAAGATTGAAGCCATACCAATCATCTTCTCTGACCTAAAATTAAAAACAAACCACAAAAAGAAAGCTGGAAGACCCCAGATCAATTGGAAGCTCAACAGTATGCTCCTGAAGGACTCTTGGGTAAAAGAGGAAATCAAAGAGGAACTTAAAAATACTTAGAGACAAATGAGAATGAGGACATGAGCTACTAGAATTCATGGGATGCAATAAAAGCAGTACTAAGGGGAAAGTTCATCACAATCTAGGACTATCTCAAGAAACAAAAAAAAACACAAATAAAAAAATTAACTACATTTAAAACAACTAGAGAAAGAAGAAAATTAAAGCCAAAAATCATCAGAAGAAAGGAAATAATCAAAATTTGAGCAGAAATAAATGATATAGAAAACTAAAAGACAATCCAGAAGATCAATGAAACCAAAAGTTGGTTATTTGAAAAAATAAACAAAATTGACAAGCCATTGGCTAGACTCCCAAAAAAAAGGAGAAAATTCTCATAACTAGAATCATAAATGAAAGGGGAGAAGTTACAAAAGATACCACAGAAATTCAAAACATCATAAGGGACTACTATGAACAGCTCTACGCCAACAAAATAGTCAACCTTGAGGACATGGCCAGATTCTAGAAAAATACACTCTACCAAGATTTAACCTGGAAGAACTGGAAAACCTGAATAGAACAGTAACAGGCAAATAAATTGAAGTAATCAAAAATAAAAGCCCAGAACCAGATGGCTTCTCCAATAAATTCTACCAAACCTTCAGAGAAGAATTAACACCTATTCTTCTCAAGCTCTTCCAAAATATTGAATAACAGGGAACTCTCCCAAATACTTTTTATGAAGCAAACATTACGCTGACCAAAAGCTGACAGAGATGTCACCAGGAAAGAAAATTATAGACCAATATCTCTAATGAACATAGATGCAAAAATTTTCAACAAAATATTAGCAAACCCAATTCAATAGTGCAACAAAAAGATCATCCATCATGACCAAGTGGGATTCATCCCAGGGATGCAAGGATGGTTCAACATACATAAACCTATCAATGTCATACACCATATCAACAAGAGCAGAGAGAAAATCCGCATGATCATATATCAGTAGATGCAGAGAAATCTTTTGATAAGATCCAACACCCATGAAAAAACTCTCCATAAAATGGGAATAGAAGGTTCATACCTCAACATAATAAAGGCCATATGTGAAAAACCTATAGCCAACATCATAGTCAATGGCAAAGAATTGAAAGCATTCCTCTTAGGTCAGGAACAAAGCAAGATTGTCCACTCTTACTACTGCTTCTTAACATGGTACTGGAGGGCTTAACCGGATTAGGAAAGAAAAGGAAAGAAAAGGAATCCAAATTGGAAAGGAGGAAGTAAAACTCTTATTATTTTCAGATGACATGATTTTATATATATATATATGTATGTATGTATATATATATATATATATATATATATATATATATATATAGAAAATCCCTAAAACACTATCAAAAAACTTTTAGCACTCATCAATGAATACAGTAAAGTGGCAGGCTACAATATCAATGCCCAAAAAAATCTGTTGCATTCTTATATGCAAACAACATGCTAGAAGAAAACAAAATCACAAAAATCACACTACTTAAAATAGAAATTAAACAAATGAAATACCTGGGCATATACCTAACAAAGGAAGTAAAAGATCTATACAATGAAAACTACAAGTCCTTCTTAAAAGAAATAGAGGAGGACACAAAGAAATGGAAAGACATTCTCTGCTTGTGGCTGGGAAGAATCAATATCATTAAATGGCCATCTTACCCAAAGCAATATATAAGTTGAATACAATTCCCATTAAAATTCCACGGGCTTATTTCCAGGAAATAGAACAAAAAAAAATCTTAAAATTTATGTGGAACACCAAAAGGCCCCGAGTAACCAAAGCAATCATAGGAAAAAATGGAGGGACTACACTTCCAGACTTTGAACTATATTACAAAGCAATAATGATCAAAATGGTATGGTACTGGAATAATAACAGAGGCACAGATCCGTGGAATAGAACCGAATCAACAGAAACTGACCCACTCACATACAGTCAGTTAATCTATGCCAAAGGCGCCAAAAGCATTTGATGTAAAAAGGGAAGTCTCTTCAACAAATGGTGTTGGGAAAACTGGCAGCTGCATGTAAAAGAATGAAGCCAGTCCACTCTCTAACACTGTTCACAAAAATTAACTCGAAATAGATCAGAGACTTGAACATAAGACCAGAAACCATAAACCTCTTAGAAGACAACATAGGGAAGACATTCCATGACATCAGTCGTAAAGAAGCTTTTGGGGACTCAACTCTATTATAAAGGGAAACAAAAAGAAAAATAAACAACTGGGACTGCATTAAGCTAAGGAGCTTCTTTGCAATAAAAGAAAACATCACCAAAACCAAAAGGAAACCTACTAACAGGGAGAAGATATTTGCATTTGATATTTCTGACAAAGGCTTAACATCTAAAATATACAAAGAACTCATAAAACTCAACAACAGAAGAACAGGCAAACCAATCAAAAAAAGGGAAAGAGGAATTGGGAACACACTTCTCTGAAGAGGATATAGAGATGACCAACAGGCTCATGAAATTATGTTCCTACTCATTAGCTATAAGGGAAATGCAAATTAAAACAGGGATATCACCTTACACCTGAAAGACTGGCAATTATCCAAAAGTTTGGAAACAGCAAATGCTGGCGAGGATGTGGAGAAAAGGGAACACTTTTGCACTGTTGGTGGGAGTGCGAATTGGTGCAACCCCTGTGGAGAACAGTTTGGAGATGCCTCAGAAAACTGAAGATGGAAATTCCATATGATTCCGTCATTCCTCTTCTGGGCATCTACCCAAAGGACATAAAAGCACCCATCTGCAGAGATGTATGCATCCCCATGTTTATTGCAGCCCTATTCACAATAGCTAAGAACTGGAAATTACCTAAGTGCCCAACGTCAGATGAATGGATAAGAAGATGTGGTACATATATACAATGTAATACTACACAGCCCTTAGAAGAGATGAAACCCTGTCATTTGCATCAACATGGATGGAACAAGAGGGGATTATGCTAAGTGAAACAAGTCAAAAGAAGAAAGATACCAGATAACCTCACTCATAAGTGGAATGTGAATAGTTAAAATAATAGATGAAAAATAACCAACCCTGAAACATTTACAACAGAACTGAAGTTACCAAAAAGGAATTTGGGGTGTGTGTGTGTGTGTGGGAGCAAATGGTGGTACAGCCCACTGGACAATGAGAAAGAACACTTGGTGATTTGGTGGAGGGCATGATGTGTTGAAATATATCTAAGAAGTGGGAACCTATACATAGGAGATTATTTAATGTGTAGAATAAATTTACAATAAAAATAACAACAAAAATAATGTAAACCCATATGTACAGGTTTCCCATTCCTTAAATATATGACAATACTGCCTGCTCACCACAAAGTTATCAAAAGTTCTTCTCCACCATACGTTGGACCACCCTCCCTCTGCTCCTTGCTTTCACTCCGCTTCCCCACTGGCAACCTCAGTTCTGTTGTCAATGTCTGAGGGTTGGTTTTTGTTAAGTCTGTTCATTTGCTTTGTTTATTCATATTCCACTGATGAGTGAAATCATCTGGTATTTGTCTCCCTCTTTCTGACTTATTTTACATAGCAGAATCCCCTCTACTTCCCTCCATGTTGTCACAAATGATAGAATTTCCTCTTTTACGGCTGAAATGTACTCCATTGTGTGTATAACCACATCTTCTCTCACCACACATCTGGTGCTGGGCACGCAGGTAGTTTCTAGTGCTTGACTATTGTCTATGCTGCTGCGATAAAGATGGTGGTGCATGTGTCTCTTGCAGGCCATGCTGTGGACCACAGCCGTAGCTAACTTCCGTCACTGCTGGCACACGCGGTAGGCACAGCCCTTCACCAGGGTGGCCGTTCATCCAAAAGTTCCAGTGCGCTGTTTTTTACCTCCACCTGGAATTTCATTGCTCCCTGCATTTCAAGATGTGCTCCTTCTCCAGACTCAGGGGTAGTTCATGAGGCAGGAGCACAGGACATTTGGAGTCAGACCCAAATCTCAGTTCTGTCATCCACTGGCTGTGGAGCCTTGGGAAAGCGCCTCACTCTCTGCATCTTTGTTTCCTCCCTGGTGAACGTGACTTACTTCCCCCAGGGTGTTACTTGTCTGATTAAACCTGTGATGGATGCACCTCCTCCATTGCCTGGCACGCAGTGAGGCACTAATATTTGTTTTTCTGTTTCAATTAGCCCCAAATCGTATGCTTATTTGATGCTTATCTGGAAATGACATAGACTCACAGAATATTACAGTTGTTTTTCTTAACAAGTTCTCTGCTATAAAATGGAAATAACAATAGCATCTCACCCACCTTCCGCCTCCCATCATGGTGATAATTATAGGACACAAATATGTGGTATTACATTTTAGGGGTTGGGGGGCAGGTGGTTCGATCATTGCTATTGAGACGGCAAGCAGGAGAATTCCCAAGGACTGCTTCTGTTGGGGGAAGTCTTGACACTAGAGATGCTGAGGTGAGGTGGAAAGCGGGGGTATGGTTCTCTGCTGAAGGCCAGATAAGGGGTCTTAAGACAAAGGGACAGTGAGCACTGTCAACTGGAAGCAGAGCTGCTCTGAGTCCAGCCACCGTTTCCATGAACACTGACTTTGAGACCCTAGACAGAATGACCCAGAAACTGGAGATCTGAAGATAATCCTCAGCTTTGTGTGACTGGATATTCCGAGGCAATGAGGTGTGGTTTTGTTCCAAAGCTATTGACATGAAAGTGCTTGAGGCTGAAGATACGTCTAGAAAACTCAAGGTCCGGAGAGAGGGCAGCATAGGTCATAAGTCAGCACTCCCCTCACAAGCTGAAGTTATAATATATTCCAGACTGAGCCCCTGGCAGATGTCACCTAGGAATCCAGCAGCAGCTCTGTCTGTGCCAGCAGGTGGTGGCAGATGTGGTCGCTCCCTAGCCCACCCCTCCCTTTGTCACACCTGGTGCCTCTGTGTTCCCTTGAGTTGAGACTGCGCCCTGCTGCCTCTCACCTGGAGCTGCAGGGCTCCCAGCCACTCCCTTCGGTTTCTCTGTTCCCCTCTGATTGCAGCTTCTGCTTTGTTTGCAGCCAGATCCTCCGCACCTGGGAGTACCTCATTGCCGGGAGGGCTGCTGAGATGCTGCAGCTACAAAAGCTAGGCAGCCAGCCAAATGCCATGTCTGAAATACAATTAGCAGGAAAACGAGGATTTTTCAGAGAAAAATGGGCCCTCTATGGTATTACTTATCTAGCAGTGCATACAATCCACTGAAGGGGCCCAGGCCTTGAGGCCCCTAAGCCATTGACAACGATAATGTGAGTTCTGTCTGCCATGTTGGTTAGCCTCTCTCGGAAGACCAGGAGGGTGGAATGGGAAAAGAGAGACTATTACATCTGTGATTGCTTCTTTCCATACCTCTCAACCAGCTGTCTGCCCAACACTCCACATATATCCTGTCCAGTGAGCCTTTGTGCTGGTCATTCCTGTGTGGAACGCCCTTCCCCAGTGCGCCTTTGTGTCTCACCTCTCACTGCTGTGTGGGGCTTCGTCAGGGAGTCTTCCCCACCCACCTCCTCCTGAGATCTCTGCCACCTTCCCGTTGTTCTTTTCTTCAGTCTTAGTTACCATTCAGTTTGCTGCATCTCCTGTGTTTCATCTTTTGCTTCCTCTCACCAGATCTTAAGTTCCACCAGGGAAGGCATTTTTGTCACTTCCAAGCCCTGCTCTATCTTCACTCATAAACATGAACCTGGCATCTAAGAGATGCTCAAATATGTGTTGGAAGAAGGGAAAGGAGGAGATGGAAAGAAAACAAAACAACAAAGTTCTGTTGTTCGCCCAGCAACTTTCCATTTCACATGGGCTCCATGCCTGGCGCTGCTCATGCCATTGAACAGGGACACACTAGTGGCGTCTCTCTCGCTGAGGACCTGCCAGTCTGATTGTGATCTTGAGACCAGGTATAAAGTAAGTGCGCAAATCATGGGCATCAAGGAGAGTCACTTGTAATGAATCCTTTAACCAGTCGAGCTGCACTGCAAGTCGCTCGGAGGCCCAGCAACTGAGGCCTGAATTCACTTATGAACCTGACAAAGGGCCAGCCGGTGGGAAAAGACTCCGCCGACATGGCGCAAACAGTGCAGTGTTTATCTAGGAGAGTATGTCAGTGCTGATTAACTATCAGTTCCAAAACTTAGATCAGTCAGTGTTTAGCCCTCCAGGAAGGATCACTTGCGAGGGGATTGTAAAGCTATGGCTCAGGGTTAGGGTCAGACCCTGTGTCACTGGGCCTACACTTGCCTACGTGGTGACATCTCTGTAAAAATCCTAAATGGGCTAGAAGAGCTGCTGGGCAGGTGAAGATGTAGAGATACCGGGTGTGGAAACTTGGCACCCCTTCTCCCATACCTCATTCAGTGAATCTCTTCTACCTGGTTGTTCCTGGGTATATTCTTTTATAAGAAAGCAGTGTTTCAGAAAACCCCACGAAATTACTCTAAGTCAAGATTAAATTGGCTTTATTAGATGATTCATGAGCCAGGCAGCACTCCATCTAGCAAGCAGAAAGTTGCTGCAAGGAAGTGCACAGAGAGGAAGGTCTTTGTCATCAGAATGAGGGTGGGGCCAGGTTATTCGCTAAAGAAAAGAAAGATTATTTCTGGCAATATCATCTTCCATTAGGGGAAGGCAGGGGGGTCTTATGCAGGTTAGTGCACTTGTGTTAACCTGGAAACTCAATCAATTGATTTAAAATTCCACTTATGGGAGAGGCTGAAACTGCAATTAGGTTAGGTATTGAATCTTGTTGGGACTTGGCATGAATGACTCCATTTTGGGTCTGTTTCTTTTTTCCTTTCTCTTTCTAACACCAGTACTATAGTAAGTAAATCGTTTCCATGAGTTCTATGAATCACTCCAACTGAATCGACACTGCGGAGGGGGTCGTGGGAACATCTGATTTATAACCCAGGGATCAGAAGCCTAGGTGACAATCTGGACTTGTGATTGGTTTATGAGGTGGAGGGAAAAGGGAGTCTTGTGGGCCTGCTCTCATCACCTGTGGGATCTGATGCTCTCTCCAGGTAATGTCAGAACGGGCTTGAATGGTGGAGCACCAGCGGTGCTGCAGAACTCCTTGATGCGTGGAGAACCCACACTTCTGGTCACTGAAGTGGTAAGGGTTGGAGCAAAGTGTGGAGGAGAAACATAGGAGCATTTTTTTCTAAATAGCAAATAAGTAGGAATATCTGCATCAAAGCAGGAAAGTATGGGGGGTGGCTAAGAAGAGTAAAGAAACGAAGCATGCTTCAGCTCTGAGTGTGTAAACACACAAGGAGGCTAGAAACTAGGCTGGATCCAAATGCCAGGGAAGTGTTCTCAATTCTTTTATAGGCCATGGGGACCATGGGTGGCTTTGGAAATGAGCAGGACTGTTCTGTATCGTAAAATGGGTGTATGATTTGAAGGAGCAGTTGTATGAGGAGGTCTGTGGAGAAGACTCCTTCAGACACCCTTCTCACTGTCCGAAGGAGATGCAGGGAGCCTGACCCAGCCTGAGGGAGATCAGGGAAGCATTGAAACTTACTGCAGAAGTGGATTTCACAGGACATGTGATTGCTTCAGGCTCGGGTGCAGAGAAGAGTCAAAGGAGACCCTGGCTTTGAACCTGAATGCGCAGAGGATTGGACAGGGCATATGAGGAGGGAGACGTCAAGGCGACAAACAGTGTGTTTGGGTCAAAGGGCTGAATTACAAAGCTCCAGCTGATCCCTCCTTATTTTAGGTAAGAGCCCTAGGGCTAGGATCTGATGTAAGTACGGGTCCCATCATGCCCATAAACTGAGCACCTGAGATGCAGAGCTGTGCATAGCAGGCAGCTCAGGAACACGTAGGACAGTAAAGCATCAATTCTGAAGTCAAAAGACCTCACTGCTGCTGAATTCTGAGTCACCTTGGGCAGGTCCCTGAGCCAGTTCCTCAGCTTCTCCTTTCTGATGGAACTGGGGAGGCTGATTTTCACCAGCCGGCTCCAGAGCTTGAAGGTGTAGAGACAAATTTTGTTGTGTGCATCAGACTCCCTGTCTAAAGGGACTGCCCTGGAAAACAGTTGGGAAACAAAGGGTTTATTTTGTTTATTATGTTTGAAGTGTAATTAAAAATTCCACCGAACTATCTATAAGGTGGGGCTGGGCTGGAGGTGGGAGTCAATCCAGATTCCAGGAATGGAGTCTGTGATCCCTGCAGAGGTGGCCTCTGCAATCCAGCTTCCTTTGTGCATAGCTTCCTCCTTGCTGTCAGCCCTCAGTGACTCCACTCTGCTGTGCAGATGAGGCAGCCCTGCCACACTCCACCAGGAAGGATTTGTGAGTAGAGAGGACAGGCACTAAGTGGGTCTGAGAGCCACGGACTTCATGTGAAGCTCTGGGACATTGTCGGGGTCCAAACAAGTCAAGGTTATTGCTTTTCCTTTCTCGGCCATGCAAACATGAAGCTACCCGTGGCATCTAAATTGTGAAGGCTAGTCTTTGTGTCTGCCTTGGACCTATGGGCTTTAGGTAATTGGGAAAAGAACAGGGGATTATCACAGGTTGCAAGCCGCCAGCCAGCCTGGACCCCGGCGGCACAGTGCTGTCGTGCAGTGGAGACACATGGGTCAGGGCCTGTTGTCTTCAAGGGAGGAATGCTTTTTGCCCTCTGCTCTGAAAACGGCAAAAACCCAGAAACATTCAATGAACTGCGGCCCCCAAACCAGGGCTCTAATCTGACTAGCAGAGTGGCTGGAAAAGTTCATCTAGATTGAAAGGGAGCATAGGTCCAGGTCATATGGGAGAAGCTGGCATAAGAGGTGCCTGTAGTTGAAAGCAGGACCAGTTGCGTTACCAGGCACAGGGGAAGGGAGCAGAGCACAATTCAGGGCCGGGGTGCAGGCATGGGAATGGGCAGGTGGAACACCCTGTTGGGGAAACCTGCACCCCAGGTGGGCAATTTGGAGCTCCAAATCTCCAAAGATCTTTCTCCCCAAGTAGATTATTGCCTTTCTCTCCCTTTCTCCTTAAGCAGATTCTAATCTCTTTAGCCTTTATGCTCTGGTGTTCCCCTAGAAGAGAAAAGCCACCAGGGCTCAGAGTCCACAGAGGGTAGCAAGGTGTAAGAGGCACTGGGGGAGACAGGTGCCGAGTTCAGGCCCTGTGCTTGGCACTCTGGCAGCAGTGTATCGAGAGAGCACCCCAGTGACCCAGACTGGCTGTGGGGAGGGTGACAGGGCTCCTCCAGTGCCTGCTAACAAGCTTCCTCATTCATCTCTCTTGTTTACTTGGGTAGAAGTGGCAGTGAGTTGTGGAATGATGGGAGAGAGAAGAGCTCACCACCCTACAGGCCAAAAAGAATGGGGCAGAGAAGGTTTAGAACCTGAAGTAACAGAAGGTTCTAGCAAGGCAGTGCCCCAATAAGAATCTGGGCATTTTCCTGCCTCTAAGAAAGCATACGTGCTTGCAGACTGAGCAGGGTGGCCAGGGAGGGACATTGCTCAAGTTCCTCCAGCTCAGTGCTGTGGGCCATCAGCATGTAGACCAGCAGACATGTGGCTAAGATGAAGCCCTCACTTAGGTATTGACTTGGCCACCTCTGTCAGAGATCAGCACCCTGATCCATGGTGGTAAGAGAGCCAAGTTGCGTGGGTCGTACAATTCATTTCTTGCTGGTAAATGTTTAGAAAGGATCTGCCATGTTGTTTTCATGTGAAGGCTTCTGTAACAGGGACTGAATCAGAGTCATGAGGAAGGATGTGCAGCTGTCTCTATATTTGGTTCCATTTTACCTTCACTTCTGCCACATCATGCTCATCACCTTCTGTTACATTTTTTAAACATACATTCTCGCAATTATTCATGCCAATCATATTGAAAGTAGCATGGTGCGATGGAGAGAACATTGGGCTTGGACAACCTTGGACAACTTTTTTCTCAGAATCTTAGAAAAGTCACCTCCCCAACACCCCCACCCCACCCCCCACAGTTTTCTCATTTGTGACATGGTAATCACATTATCTGCCTACTTGCCTGTCAGGGCTGTTGTGAGACTCAAAAAGACAACTGTATGGAAGAATTTATTTCTGTCTTCTCCCTGCCGCCAATGCCTACCTCCACTCTCCAATGCCTGAGTCTCTCCACTCTTATATTTGAATGTGTCTATTTCTGACTTTTAATGGCTGTATAGTTTTCATGATCTGTTGCGAAGGCATTGTTCATAATGAGTCTGTCTAAAGAGAACTCTTCTAAAGAAGAATTACGGTATCCATCCTAGGCTCAAAGACTCTTCCACTGGAACTGTACCTCATCACAGGTAGCACTTCCTGTGACAGGTGGCTGTGTCTACAGCCTTAAGTACCAGCCAGGTCAGACACAGTGGGCACAAGAGCTCTTCTACTGGAAGTCAGTCCCCAGGGTCACTGGGCCTTTGTCTGACCTCCCAATACTCTATCCACTTAAAGACTCTCAGGGGTGTCCTTGAGGACCAGACTTTTTTTGGTCTGTTTTGCAAACTGCTGTATCTTTCAGTGTCTGGTACAACATAGCAGCCATATTTTCATGAACAAATGAAAATAAGTAGAAGCAGTGAAAGACCCATTTTTCCCCTTGAGTCTTTGCATAGGCCTTTTCCGGGAGTCTTCACCACAGCCTCCACCCAGTCTTTGTGAGTGTTGTTAATTGGGAGCCAGCCAGGCTTATTAAAACTTGCCTCTTGTAATAAAAAGCGACAGAATAATGACGTCTTTCCTATCTCTTCCCCCACAATCACCAGACTAAAAACATGCACACATACAAGCATCTACTTATATGTTACATTATCATTAATAAGTCACGTAGAAAAATATGATAAATTAGATGTCAAATTAACTAATCTAAAGTAAATATAATCTATATGAAGTTATCAGGTAATCATGTCTCCTGATTACATGCACTTGGAAAATTAACTTGAATTCTCCTACCATTGGGAGTTAGCAATGAAAGCAAAGCTGAAGTCGTCCAGCATTTACCGCCACAGAATCTGTAAATCTGTAACTCATTATGCCTTTTCTTAACCAAGACTGTCATTTGAGATGACACCCCTCCCATCTTCCTCCCTTACCCATGAGATCTGTTTCCAGAAATGTAACACCTGATATTTGTATAAAGGGGACATGATAATGCAGGCTTCAAGGGGAGCCTGTGCACAGCTCTCCCTCCATCTCTATTCTGTGACCTGACAGCAGGGTTATAACTGATGCTCAAGATAGGTTTACATGATCAAGTTACCAAGACAACCCAAATAGCCATCAGGCCCTGTGGAGGGGAGGGGAAATTTAAAAGAATTGCTTACTAGGTGTGTGCTTAGTGAATAGGTAAATGAGAGCTCTATGGGGCAGGGTTTCCATCCTGGATTGGAGGGAGGAGTGATGAGGAAGGAGCTTGACTCTCTGGGGAAAGCCCTGTAAATTTGAGGTTCAACCACTACAGTG
Organism: Solenodon paradoxus; assembly: GCA_004363575.1. Classification (NCBI taxonomy): domain Eukaryota; kingdom Metazoa; phylum Chordata; class Mammalia; order Eulipotyphla; family Solenodontidae; genus Solenodon; species Solenodon paradoxus. Next base: position 129,035 of record RJWH01003380.1, on the reverse strand, counting down.
AACATGGCTGCTGCGGGTGCTATCTTGCTGTACAATAAAGAAACTGGCTGGAGGCTGCTCTGGATTTGTGGGAGCTGCCCACCAGTGTGGTGTGACGTGGGCGGGGGTTGGGGCAGCTGGACAAGGAGCAAGCGTGCTTGCTGAATGGGCAAAATGGCTGTCCCTCCACCAGCCTGCATCTGTCTCTCCAGCACCTCTACTGGAGAGCTCAGCCTGGAGACAGCCTTGTCCTACAAGCAGGGAAAGCAAGGGTGCTGGAGGAGTCAGAGGCCAGAATGCACAACTGACACATCCCCACAGGACATGTGGAGTGAACAGTATTTCTGGGTTTTATAGATTCTGGCTGTGAACCCTCTTAGCAGCCTGTGGGCCATAAAACCTGTACCTGCTGCTTCTCCATCTTTTGGTCTCAATTTTCTTTTCTGGCATTAAATGAAACCACTTGTGCCCAACTGTGGCTCTATATCATCATCACTCAATGAGCTTTTACAGATGCTGGGTAATTATCATCTACCCTTTCAGAATCTCCTTATGTAACTGATATGCGGCCAGAGTTGAAAACCTCCGGACTGGACTAAGGCAAAATCTAAGGCTGCCCCCCAAATAACATGCAGGGATGTTGTACGCTTCCAGAGGCTTTTCAGTGCAAGATTCTGGGGTCAGGGGATATGCCCCACCTGTGCAGCTCAAGACAAGTTACGTAACCTCACAACACCTCTCTGTAGAATGAGAGAGTTGGAGGGAAATAGGATTTGTTCCTGCATTAACATGAAGAGGCAATGTGGAACATTTAGCACAGGGCTGATAAGTAACCAACAGATGATGTTTGTATGATGGAGGTGGTGCCTCTTTTCACTTGAAAAGGCCGTTTCTGCACAACTTTCTCAGAATAGCTGCCAAATGGGACACTTAGATCAAAGTACTGTCACAGGGTCCAAAGGAACAAGATTTGCCAGGGCTGTGCCTCCGTATGTAAAAATAACTAGCCATTGAGTTTCAGAAATGGGCAAGTCAATAACATCAAGTCATTGCCAGACGGAATAATATGGCACCGCATTTACCCCAAGTGCTCTGCAGCTACCAGAATAGCTTCACTTTACTTGTCTGCACCTCACACTCCATCTGTGAGGGTGTTTGATGGAACGGTGGGAGTGGGCTGTTTCAGATCAACCTTGCTGGTTTTGAACTGCAGCTCTTTCCTTTCTTAGCTGTGTGGCTTTGGGCAAGTTGATGAATGTCTCCAAACCTCAATAATAACCATCGCAAAATGGGGTTATTAAGAGGCCTGCATGAGATAATGAAAGAGCCTGGATTATAGTAGGTGCATTTGAAAGGATACATTTATTGTAGGTATAACTAGATGGAAAAAGAGTGCTCTCTTCTGATATCTGGAAGGTTTCTTGAGTCAGATAAAAGTCATAGTGTTGTATACACTGGAATTAGGGAAGGGTCTACCCCAAATATGAAATGCAATTGTTTTAAAAGGGGAAAAAAAACTTGGTATTTAAAGCCTTCGTGGGTATGTGTATAAATGGTGTAGGTGGCCATGGGATCATTTTATTCATCATTGGTGGGACCTCACTGCATAGAGAGAGAAAGGGTAAATAAAACATTGTTTCTGTTTTTGCTCTAAAATAAGTTCTATTTCCACAGTGAAAATACTTCACTGAGTATGCTGCAGCGGTTAGAATAGGTGTGTGTGTGTGTGTGTGTGTGTGTGTGTGCGTGTGTGTGTGTGTGTCAGCTTGTAGGGAAGGAGGAGAGCATTGTAGATAGACTTAACTACATTCTGTGGGAGACAGGTAACGAGAAAGGGTAGAAATTGTGCTAAATTCGACAGTAGATTCTGACTAGAGGATTCAAATTTCAGTACTAAACACACACACACACACATGCACACATGCACGCACGCACGCGCGTCCTACTGAAATCAGCCTGCCAAGCTGACACTGTTAGACTCTTCTTTTGTTTTTGATGACAGTGTCTTTGGAACAGAGGCAAGTAGGATACAGATGCTGTGGCCATTAAAGAGTCCCAGGTGGTGGGCGAGGCAGGCAGTACTAAGGGACAGACACCTGCCACAGTCTCAAGAATTCCTGCAGCATGATCTGGTCATTTGAGTCTGTTTTCTTTTGAGGTTCCCTGGTCGTGACCAAAGCTCTAGTGATGCTCTAATTGGCGATTCCTACCAGGATGCAGATGCTTTTAGGCTTCTCTTATTTAAAATCAGAGCCAGATCAAGATTCGAATGGAAATCTTGTCTCTCCCAACTGAATAAAAACTATCTCAGATTTTCAAATTAAAACTAAAAAAAAAAAAAGAGTCCCAGTTCTTCCTGTATAACTTTCAGATTTTTGCAAAAGAAATTCTAGGGCCCAAAGACCATTTGAACCTTAAGGAAATAGCTCCAGAAGTGAAGAGAATGGCCAAGTCTGCGGGGAGTGCTGACTTCTGTTAGAGTTCAGCTACTTTTAGGAATGAAAGAGACTTTGTTTTAGTACAGAGGAAAGTACAGGAGCAACACTCAGAGAACTCATCTGAGACAGCAACTCCAACGTGACAATATACCTCACCCTGGAAGATGCCCTGAGCCAGGGATCAGCAATGGCTGTCGGCCGGGATTCTGCTACTATTCGTGCACCAAGCCTCCTTGACTAGGATGAGGGTCTACTGACTGTCCTCTGCATAGTCCTTTCAGTACGAGGGCCCTGGGAGCAGTACATAGCACCTGCTAAAGTGATGTTGGAATGTGCTTTGATTTCTGTTTCAAAGGCTAAATACATCTATACTGTTTTCTTTCATTATCAGAAATATCATGTAATTTCAATGATGTGGAAATCACAGCATAGTTAAGAAAAATCACGTAGAATGCATATATAAAGTCAGAGAGAGAATTGGGACCTGGATGAGATTAAAACTTATTCAGGTAATAGTCCCAAGGGCAGATTGAAGCACCAGATCAAGTTTACTTCTTATCTTGGCTATGGAAGGGGCTTAGTCACTTGGTCACTAGACCCAGATTACTGTTTTCCACCTGGTAGATGTTTGTGACTAGCTAATGCTTGTAAATGCACTGCATTTTGGTTAACATGAAGGCCAGTTTAATTTTCTGATGCCTTTAAGCAATGGAAGAATGCATTAAGGAGTAAGACAATTACCAATTTGTAGGAAATAGAGGAGCAAGTTAATCATTACCTTGGGAATGTAACAAACAAAATCCAACTGTGGAAACCTCTTCAGGATAAAATATTCTATCTAGCAAGTAAATTTCAAGAAAAAAGAATTAGGAGTGAACCTATCGGTTCAAAAGAACTTTCAGCAAGAGGAGCCAATTGTGTAGACATTTGATGGAAGAAAGCTTGTTCACGAGGATTTGAGACAATTAGAAGAATTATGAACATGTTATATACTTCTATTTGTCTTCAGTTTTATTCATTGGTATCTTGTAGTTTTCAGTATAGCAGTCTTTTGTCTTTTAAAATTTATTTCTAAGTATTTTACTGCTTTTGATGCTGTTATAAATGGAATTCCTTTACTTTTTCAGAAGTTTCATTTTAGTTTCTAGAGTCACTTGAGTTTTGTATGTTAACTTTTAATCTTATAACTTTATTGAATTCATTTATTAGATTGAAAAATTTTTGGTTGCATCTTTAAGATTTTCGCTATATATATAAAAAAATGCTACCTGCTAATAGAGACAATTTTGCTTCTTTGCAATTCTAAAGCCTTTTATTTCTTTTTGCTGATCACTCTAGAACTTATACTAATTTGACCAGAAATGGTGAGAGTGGGCACACTTGTCTTGTTCCTGATATTAAAGGAGAAGCTTTCAGCCTTTCACCATTCAGTGTTATGTTATCTGTGGACTTGTCACATAATCTTTATTATGATGCGATGTTCTTTCTAGGCCTAGTTAAGAGGATTTTTAAATCAGGAATTTTGTCAATGCTTTTTCTGCATCTTTAGAGGATCGTAAAATTCTTCTCTTTTATTCAGTTAATGTTACATATCATGCTGATTTATTCACCTGTGTTGAGCTAGCACTTGTATCCCGCGTATAAATCCCGCTTGATCATGGTGAATGATCCTTTCATTGTGCTGTTGAGTTCAGTGTGCTAATAATATTTTGAGAATTCTTGCATCTAGATGCATCAAGGACATTAGCCTGGAGTTTTCTAGTAGTCATCTTTTCTGGTTTAGTAACTGCATGTTTGCTGTTGAGAAGAGTTGGTAAACTTTGAGGGCAAGATGTTATAGTTAATACTAAATAGAGTTCTTATTTTTCAGAGATACATTGTGATATTTACAGATTAAATTATGCAATTATGGAATTCGCTTCAAAGTAATATGAGGGGGGAAAGGATAAGCAATATGGTTAAACAAGACTAGCTTAACTTAGTAATTGTCAGAGTTAGCTAATGGATACATACAAGTTCATTATATATATTTGTCTACTTTCCCTTTTCCATGATGAAAAGGAAAAAGAAGTAGTTGACAGTTAATATATAGGAAAGGAAGACTCTTATGGAAGCTAACAAATTGCTGTAAAATCATTATTGTTTAATCTCTCCCATCCCCTTACCAAGAGACTATAGCAGCTGTTGGCAGTAGATTTCTAACTCAACTGGATTGATCAAGCCAATCTATTGCTAACAAACAGAAACCAACTGGAGAGGGTATTTTTTCCCCCAAATATCTTCAGTTAAAGTTTTTCCCAGCCATAGTAAAGAAAGCGCAAAGACAAAAAACAAAAATCCTGATTGTGGATTTTTTTTACCCTGATAATTTGTGGTAGGTTTCTTTATTTTTTGAATATAAAGTGACAGAAATAATTTGCCATTAGAAAAGAGAAAGAATCTTTGACTATTTACAGCTTTTATACATCACAAAGTTTTTCTTATTTTTATGTTGTCCTTTTTTTTTTTTTAAATTCATTTTAATTTTTGTTCCTGCATCATTTGAACAAGTCCAAACTGGAAATCTATACAGCTCACAAAAAAGCCCTCCACCCCAAAGACCCCCCCCACCCCCACCCAATCCCAATGAGAAACAAGATAAATCAAAAGAATGAAATCAACTTATTTCTTTTTTTAAAGGTAAGTCATTTGCTTATATATATACTTGTAATTATTTGTTTTCAAGTTCAAACACCAAAATTCGAGAAAAAGGAAAAAATAAAACGACCCAGTCATCCACCCCCTCCCCCCACTCCAGAATCTCAGATGATCCCTGCACGTCCAAAATAAGAAATAGATATTTACAGAAAATAAAAACAAACGAACAGAGGAAAAAGAACTTGGAGGTGGATGGACTGGGGATCTGAGAGTCGAGGAAGGAGAGCCGGCCCCAGGGAGATGGGCCTCACAGAGTAAAGGCAAGCCCGAGTCATCTGTGCTTTCCCTGGGGAGGACACCACACTGGGAAAATGATGAATGTGTCCCCTCTGCCATGTTCCTTTGGGAGGGACGCGGCTCTGAGTTGCAACCCAAACCCACAGTGGATACGTATTTTGTGGTTTCCATCAGCACCCCCTCACACACACACACGTACATGTACACACACACAGGCACACACACTCACACGTGCGCAGTCATTGTGGCTACGTGTAATTATGACACTACTGGAGCATAGGCTCCTATCAAGTGGAGGAGCAGAGATTTGCCCTTAGAGACAAGAGCTCATGGCCCTATCCCATCCTTTCTCTGATCTCCACTCTGACATGCTCTCGAGCTCCCTGACATGTTTACATAGGCATCAGGGCTACTCTGAAGTATTAATACTGGGATGGTCATTGGGTAACAAAGCTCCTATGAAGATTTGCCCCCCTCTTCCCACAGATTCCCTTAAACAGGTGCACCCAGTCAACCAGGTGTGAGAAATAACACGGACCAGGGGAAATCAGAGGCTGAGGCAATGGAAGTCATGTTGTTTCTGCTCATCTTTAAATGGCTGTACTTCCAGAGGTCTGAAAACCAAGAGACAGCATGACAGAACCAACCCTAACTAGCTTCCCTTGCTTGCTTCTTCCTTCCTAAATGGGGTTCTATTTATTTTTGTGGCATAAAGCACAGTGTAGCCCCCTGTGTGGTTGCAACAGCCTTCCAATACAAGAGCTCAAGATGTGGCATTCGATGAGTCAGGATGAATAATTTAATCTTTGGGGGAAAATGCCAGCAGGACACGATCAAGTGAAGGATGCCTTCACTGGTGGATAGAGAGCTATCCCAGCATCAGCAGTGGTTGTGATCAAGTGCATGTACTGTTCAAGATTTGGGGAAGGCTTGTAGAAGTAGTCCACTAGAAATGGTTGAACAGCTTCTGTCTCTTTTCAGATGAGGAATTGTGTGAATTTTTTTTTTAAAGGCATAGGAAATAAAATAGAATCAGCACACCATCTGTGTCAGAAGTATGTGGCATGTTCTGAGGGGTAGATTCTAGGTGGCTTTTGCTAAGTCTCCAAATGCCATCAGAGTGGATTTTTTTCTCCTGCTTTCCTTGGTCAGATTTCTTATTTTTTTTAGACCCTTCCTGAAAGCCCTCACTTGCCTCCTGTTCTTGCAAACCCACTCAAAGTTCTCTGCTTCTTTCTCTTGATTTTCTAAACCTCCATCTTCTAAGGCTTTTAAAGACTTTCAATTTCCTCCTGCTACTTCTCCACCTTCATCTCTGTCTCAAAACAAAAGACTCAATAAAAATGATCAGAGAAGTCTTCCATATAGCTGGATTGGGCAGAAGCAAAGCTTACCAATCCTTTTTAAAACGATAAATGAGGAGAAAGGTAAACAAAGAATTATGATTCCCCTAAGGAAACTGACTTGGTAGCCATGAAAATAGGTAAGACAAGATTTGTTGGGAAGATGTGTTTTATCCAGGGCAAATAGTCAAAATACAGCCTCAAGCCAGGATCACACTTACTGACAGTTTTGAAAATATGCTGTGGCTTGCCATAGAGGGCAATGGAATTTTTCGTAGCAGTTAAAAAAAAAACAAATGTGAGAATTGAAGAAGAGGTGGCAGAATCCCACTTGATGCTGGCAAGACCCTACCCTGGCCCAAATCATACCTCCCCAGTCTGACAGGGACCACCAGGACTGACTCAGATAAGTCTTGCTTCTCCCAGAATCCCTCTCATCACTGAAACACCCATCCCCAGATAACCACGTACGTTTACCAGCCCTAATGACTTCCTAAACCGGTTCATGAGTCCAAGGTTCATCATCAGCTACAGCCCTGACGATTACTCTCCCCTTCTTCCTCTCACTGAAATTTGACTCTTTCTCTAGGCTCTACAGCTCTCTCAAGCGATGGGCATATCTGTCCCACACTGCTCATGCCCCTGGGCTGGAGGGGATGGCTACCGTCCTTGCTCCTCATTGTCACTTTCAGACCATCCTTCCTCCCTCATCCTTAAAAATCAAAACAAAACACCAAACCAGCTTTGAAACACATCAAACTATCCTCGCTGCTTCCCTTTCCTGAAGCCGTCATTGAACTGTTCTTGACTCACCCTGATTCCTGTCACTGTTTTCAGTGCCACTGCTGTCATATAGCTTGTTGCCTTCCATCGTCACAAAAATAAATGTCCCCACATCCTGGCTTCCTAGTTCCTTGGCCTTGGCCCCTTTAATAAGCTTTTGTCCACCTAACCTCAGCTCACCACCATGCATCGGGCTCCAGACCGTGTCACTACGGGTAACTGCAGCCTTCCCACAACCTCAGCCTCAAACTTCCCATTCTTTGACTCAGATCCTAATTTCCAGATGACTCGGGGACTTGATTCAACAAAGAAGTGTAACCCAAGCCCAAATCACCATCTTCCCTACCACTCTGTCTTACTCCCCACTCCCTAAACATCCTTACTTTTCTCCTCTCCCACCTTAGATTCCATTTGCAGTCATCATAATCACTAGTTTTCAGTTGCCCTTAGCTTTGTATCTCTTGCTTCCAACCTAAGTCTAACTCTCCACCCTAAGCAGCTGCGTGTAATGGAAGAAGTCTTAAATTCCCTTTACATGCATGACCAAAGTGCCTCAAGTAGTCCTGCATGCCACCTCGTCTGTGTCCTACATTCTCTGTCTGTTCGCGCTTCCTGCAGGATGGCTGTCTAATTCCTGCTTCCTCCTCTCTCCAGCCCTCCAGTCCTCACTCCTAGTTGGTGAGCTTCCTTTCTATTTCATTCAAAAATGATCGCCCAGAAAATACATACTCCCATCATCATACTGACAGCCTACTGGCTCTGGTGTCCACATGCAATCCCTCCTATTAGTAGAACAACCTAAAGCCAATTCCTTCACCTGGGCACTAGGTCCCACCCCTTCCACTTCATCAAAGATATCATACCAGCAATTTTTCCCTTTCTTTGAACAGCAATATTTTTTTTTTCTCTGCTGGGTCATTCTAGTCAGCTGTAATTTCACCCATTGAAATTTCCTCCTTGGACCACATGACCCTTTGCCATTTCTTGCTGTCGCTATGTTCCCTGTAAAGCCAGATCCCTAAAGAATTGCCTGTTCACATCCCCATGTCTCCACTTGCTGTCCTCCCATTCATTCTTGAATTCATCGCATCATGCTCTGACCCCGTATTTCCACTGATCTGGTCCTCAGTGGAATGACCTCCTTGTTTTCAAGTCATCTTGTTCTACTCAATAGTAGCACTTGATTTGTTTCTGACCACTCCCCTCAGCTGATTCCTCCTCACATCCTGGGCCTCTGGACATTGCCCTGGGCTCAGTCCTAGGAACTCGCCTCTGTCTAAATATAATCTTATGCCTTCCAATACTCCAAATATCCTATGCATCCCAAGTTTGTATCTTCAGGTTCTGCCTCTTCACTAAACTCCAGGTTGAGTTATCCCAGAGCATTTCCACTTGGACATCTGATGGACATCTTTAACAATACAACTCTTTACCCCAGTGACTTCTCCTGGAGGATTCCCATTATTAATGGTGGCTCCAGATTTCCAGTGGCAAAATTCTGGAATCCTTTTTCTCTAATCAATACATAATTCATCAGCAAACTCTTCATCTTTCCAGAATCCATCCACCTTTCTTGCTCAGATCACACCTAAGCCACTATCAATTTAATGCATTATTGCAACAGCCTCGTAACTATCATTGTTGCTTTCCCCTTGTTTATGCTTCCCCAGTACAGTCTCAGCACAGCAGCCAACACAGCAGAAATGTTTCTTTTACATGGAAGTCAGGTCATATCACTCTGCAATCAGCACCTTCTAGTGACTTCTCATCTCCCAAATACTGACAACAGCATGGGTCAGTGACTGCTCTCTGATCTCACCTCTCCCAGTTTCCTCCTTCCTGGAGTACGCCAAGCATGTGGTTTGACCTTAGGTTTTGCAGTTGCTTTTTCTTTGTCTGAAAACCTGCTTACATGAAAAATTCCCCAGCCGCACTCCCTCATTTCCTTTAAGCCTTTGCTCAAATGTCACCTTTTCATAGAAGCTTTTCCTGTCCACTCCGTAACAAGTGGCAGCTCCATACTTATCATGTCTTGTCCCCTCGGTCTGCCTTGTTTTTCTCCAGGTAGGAAATACACATAAGATAGATTTAGTATTTTCTTGTCTGTTTTCTCTCATCAATATAAATCATCTTTCTAGAACATACCCCTATACTGTCAAATTACCCTAGAAGCAGCATTTTAGAAAAATGACAAAAAAAAAAAAAAGGTATTTACTCTAAACTTTAACCAAATTCCTAAATGACAAGAACAGAGCTTACTTTTTATGTTCCTTTCTGATTTGAGAGTTGTCATTGGGTTATTTTAAATAAGAAAGAAAAAAACCCCTCCAATCTCAATGTCTCTTTGATCTTCTCCTTCTGTTGCCTAAGTCCCAAATCCATTTAAAAACAGAATTTATAAAGGTTGACTTTTGGGGAGCCTTACTGAACATTCTAACCTTTTTGGTTTACTCAGAACATATGATCTACTGCCCTTCAATTATGTTTTATAGCTTAAAAGATTATGCCTGAGTCAGTAAATTCCATGTTAATACGTGTAAGACTCAGGATTAAATCAATCCATAAAATGCCTGTTTGTAATCTAATCTACCAATTTCCTTCCTTGCAGTAAATAGTAATCAAATTAGAAACCTGGTGTTTTCGCTGGATGAGGCGTTACAATTTTATTTCAAAGATTTTCTCTCTCAGGGGTGACCTAACTTTGTGATCTCAAATCATCCAAAATTGGGAAAAAAAGAAAGGTTCAGTTCCTTCTACTCTCTGATGTGGTTTGTTCTCCAAAAAACTCCCTTTGCCAGTTAAGTGAATGCAATCACAATGGTTATAAGTTTCTTCTACTCAGAATATTCTCGATATTAGAATAGAGATAATAGAAATTGTTTGAGAGGAACTTCCCTAAAGATTTGTAGGTGAATTTTTGAACAGTTTGGGTGCAATTCTTATCAATATCTTTCTGGAAAGAAGCCTTGGCCTCTTTCTAAAAAAGTCAGTAACCATTTTTCTAAGCAATCTAAAGTATCACGGCTTCTCTTTCTGCTGAGCTCGTAAGGTATGTCAAACGAGTCTCTTATGGGATAAACCAGAGCTTTAGCTCTTGACCTCAAATCATTCTATCCCCATTTCTCATTTCTCCCTAGGGGGTGTCTATATTTTTCTCAGCTCAGTGAAGGAAAATTTTCAGAATAAAATTTTTTTCTGAATCTGTTCTATTCCCTCCTCTTCCTCTCATTCCAATGGAGACACAATATTGATTTAAAAAGGAACATGCACAAGCTCATTGGGTGAGATATTTAAAACACTGGGATCTCAGGGCCACAGAGATTTGGGAATAATATACCACCAGCACCTTAAAACTGAAACCCAAGCATCTGCCACCACACAGGCAATGTGCCTTGAAACACTAAAGAAGAGAAGAAAACAACTGCCCCCAGATTCCTCTGTGGGCCCAACAGGAGCCTCAGTCAAAGCTTGTCAGCCTCTCACAGAGGCTGCTGAATGTCCCCCAGCACACCCCTCTCCACCAGTAGAGCCACGGCTATCACTGGAGGGCACGCCCTTTCTCTGCACTTGACCTACAGTTGAAGCATCTGGTAACAAGGCCTTTCCTTGTTTATTTTCTTCTTCACCTTCTCTACCTTCCCAGCTTTAAAAAAACGAAAAAAACATGAGGAGTGACTGCCAAGAGTTTCTTTGAACAATAGAGTAGTTTAGATAAAAATGTAGCTTAAGGAATACAACCCTCCTTCAGAGGAAAAGAAAGGGAGGAGGGGACCTAAAACCATGTAGGGCAGGGAAGCTGTGACAGAGGCTGAGAGGTGAGGAAGAGTTTCCACATACAGAATCTGGAAGGTTGTTCTCAGTGAGGAAGCCCACTTTGCAGTGGCTGACATCATAGGTATCTTGGCTTATTCTGTGCAGTTGCTCTCCTTCTTTTGGTCTGGCACCAATGACTGAACTTTTGTTTTAAGATTCTTGCTTCCAAGGAAAGGAATAAGAACCAGTTTCTCAAAGAAGAGATGGCTTATGGAGAGAGAATAAGAACTCTAAAGACAGATGAGATTGAATAAAATATGTTGATTCTATTCATTCTTAATTTGCCTGCCAAAGTATACTAGTAGGATGTTAGATTGGTGATGACTGGGTAGATTTCACCACTATGTGGCGAAGACGATAAAAAAGAAACAGGAAATCAGAAAACAATAACTTTCCCAGAAGACCCTAACTTTGTTGTTGGTCTTATTTAGTGTCGGCTAATCGACTATTCCCACTGTTTCGTGTAAGCAAGGAGCGACGTGCGCTGCCCATGTTGGAATATCCAAATGGACAAGCCTGGCTTGGAATAGATCAAAATCATAATGTCAGAGAAATGTATTCTCTGCCCCCAGACTCAATAAGGAATTTAAGCTCATGTAGAGGCTGCTGCTCAGTGGTGTTCTGGGCTCTGAACTTGATTTTACCTCTTTTATAGGACACCTAGCACCCAGGCCCACTAACATCTGCTCTTAGGGGAAGGTAACCTCATTTTACATAGACCTCAGCCAGGTGGATTCAGCCTTGTACAGATCTGTATTTTCTTTCTAAAACTTGTTTCATAATGCTTTCTTGAGCTAGCCTGTTGGCAGCTTTTTTTCGTTTCTACTCTAATGAAGAAGCACAAGAGCTGTGCACATTTTCAATTAAACAATTCTCTGTTCAGCTCTTAGGGTCCCCACAAATTCTGTTACTCCTTCATCCTAATCCCCTGTGGATATAGCTGTAGCATAACAGGGAGTGGTCACTTCAGGGGACTAATACTCCAAATGCTCATCAGCTTTAACCTTGTTACCTGTGTCAGGGAGTATTATGATCCAAGTAGATCTAAACAGTCATGTGGAAGAGGAAGTCCCATGGAGTCAAGACTGGATAGCTCCTACCCATCTCTGTTAGCTTACTACAATCCCCTAATGATTTCATGTGGCAAATTGGGAAGCAACACAGAGAAAAGATATTAGTAATTGGGTTGATTCTAAACTTAGACTTGAGGGTTCTAGTAGACTCCCTCACACCACCCCATGCACTGGACTAAGTTATCTCCTCCCTCTGCCCATATTCTCTCCTGAACCAGGCTCTGGGAATGACTGCACTTTGCACTTAGTGGTAGAACAGACTCTACATTCACCCATTAAGAACGCTTTCGTCTTCCTACATTCTCTCTCATCTTCTCTCTAGGGACTACAAAAAATGAAAACAAAATTTTTTTCTACATTAAGTGGATTCCAAGAGAAGGTGGTTACAGGACCCTGCCCTGTGGGGGTACCATAACAATCTGGGACAAAAATCAAGGTCTCATGAGAATTCTCAGGAAACTTTGATGTATCTTAAGAATGCCATAGCTCTCTTCCTTTAGACAAGTCATGATGGTGTGGTGTCTGGGGAATATAGTGCCTTCCTTCTGGAATTCATTGTGTGTTCACGTGAACAGGTTGTGCTTCTACTTATGCCTTCAGAATTAGGACATGCCCTGCTAGTGGAATCAAGCTTGCTATGTCTGATTTTCATTCAGTGACACAGGGAAACACAGAATAGATTCTAGGGAGTGCTCCCGCAGGGTTGACATTCTCACTGTGGAGTCACCAAAAGCACTGACACCTTCAGAGTATCATTACTCCCTCACACACATTCCAAAGACTCCCTTCCCCATGGAACACTCTGGAAGAAATCCTCTGTCTCTGTTTTTGTAAGCCTTTTATTTGTGTGGCTTGCATGCTACATAAACTTTTTTAATGATAGAAAATTATTCACAATGTCTTACCCCACAAAACTCAAAAACATTGCTCTTTAACCTTCAGCTTCTCTTAATTACTTTCTTCATTTTCAAAACTCTTGCTTTCCTCCGTCCTTGAACTTGTCTCTGTAGATTCATGTGGAGAGAGTGTGTGTGTGTGCGTGTGTGCGTGTGTCTGGGTCTGTGAAGAAAATTCCAGGGGAAAGATCTGGTTAAATTAGATGCTGGATTTCATTTTTTCCCCATTGTTAGAGACAGAACACAGGGTGGAAGGGATGGCTCTGGCAGCTTAACTCAGTGAGCTGAGCTGGAAATTCTGCCAAGGATTTCCTATAAACTTAGTTTTGGCAAATCATCAAATTTTGCTGTGCTTCAACTTTCTCATCTGTACAATTCAGAGTTGGTTTTATTTCCATGCCAAAGGAGGCTATTTGGAGTGATGGTTATAGTAAACTTCCCCATAGACCAAGGACTCTTGTCTACTGAGAATCTACCACAGGTTAAATGTGGTGAGTTCTGAGTGGGCTGATGGTGATCATAGAAACTCTGTCCTTTACCAGGAGCTGCCATATCTTAGGGCTTTTTTTTTAATGCTAAGAATAAGACTTATGCTAAGAATCCTCAAGAAATGACTTCTCTGTATTTCAGGTGCTCCGTTTCTTGTACCTGCTTAGCAAGAAAGAATCAAAGTAATTGCCCCGATCATTGAAAGTGCCCAGGTGTCTCAGAATCTAGTAACCAAGCTATTCCCTTTTCTGGGATCCAAAGTATGCAGCTATGCACAGCAGGCTCCACCCTTCATCCTCAGAGTACAGTTGAGCGGACGCACTAACGCCCTGGGTTCTGGTTTAGATGTTCTAGGACTGTGCTCTCTCAGCTTCTACTCCGAAGTGTGTATGCTGAGAGTGAGGTGCTCGGAGCTGACTCGATATAGAATATCTCAAGATCCCTAAACTGAGAAAGAGCAGAGGGAATGAAAGAGATGACAAGTGAATGAGGGGAAGCACAGTGTGTGTGCCCGTCCATTGACAGCCACTAATGTTCACGCCAAAGAAAGGCCATTTTCACGATTTTGTTTTTCTCAGTAAGCATTCTACTTTCTCTACACTCCTTACTGCCTGCTGATGTGAAGCCTTGGTATTTTCCCTGCTCCTGACCTTGGGAGAGGGAAAATTATTGTATCTTCCACGATACCATTCCTGTCCCCACTGAGGACCGAGCTCTCTGCCCCCACTTACAGTGTTGCCAGGACAAGATGGGGGCACATGAGATGTGTATGTATCTAAGCAACAGCTGTTTGTCCTTTGGAAGACTGGCTTCTGATTTCCCCATCCTTTTAGCACTGATCCACTAATGGGACATGAGAAGAGCACACAGCTTCCACAGGGTAACGTAGGGACAGTAGGCCAACCACATTATTTTATCACAAAGAAAACACTCCCTGACATAAAGCCTGGATAGTTCTATGAAGTCTTGAGCATGTTAGCAATCCACAGGCTGGGTAGGACAAAGAGAATACTGGCTTGATGAACTATAATATGTCCATTTAGTTCTGAGTGAACATTTTAGCGACAAGGTATCCATGTATCCCTATCCATCAGTAATTGAAATTGGTGGTGTGTGTGTGTGTGTGTGTGTGTGTGTGTGTGTGTGTAGATGAACAAGCATGAGGCAGCTCATAGCAGAGATCAAATTAGGTGAGGTTATTCTGTTTAGATGACTCTGTGAAGCAATTTCTAAGTTACTGAGACTGAGAGTTCAACTCGGGCAGAGGCAGCGTGCTGGTCTGCAGCCCTCTGGTTTGCAGATGGCGCTTATGTCACAACCAAAGGGAACATTAAAATAGCCCTTGATTTCGGGAGAAAATGATCAATTCTAATTACAATGTGATGATGACATTGGTGGTTAGCTACACTGACTGGTCTCAATAGGACTGAGGTTTTAGGCAGGCAGGTTTTAAATTTTGATTTGTTGGGGGAAAAATGTCCCCTCTGGAAACAGATAATGTCCTTATCTAAGAGAAGCAGGCAGCACGGCACATTGCCAGTCCTGTGGACACCTTTCCCGAAACTCACTGCTGTCAAATCTCAGAGGCTGAATCTCTTAATGTAAGATGCACCGATGGAGTCATGCATGGCCTGTTGGCTTAGAGTCTGTGGGTCGAGGTGGTGTGATGAGTCACCCCCTTCCTGCCCAGGTGCTGATGGGGACACAGCCTGAGCACTGACCCAGGGCTGACATGTGGCCTGACTCCCCACGACCACTCCAAACCTCAAGGATGTGGTTGGACCCAGCTCCTTTTCATCCCAGGTGAGGCACAGATACAGCCAGATGCAGCTGTCAAGCAATTCTTGCTTTCCTCGGGGCCCTGGATAATCGTTAGCTTCCCTGGTATTTTTGGCTTTGAACCAACCACCCTCCACACGTGGGCAGGAAAGTGCCCCTCAGAAAGTGCTTTCTCTTTTATTTTTTCTTTTATTTCTTGTGAAAATGGAGAACAATAAGTATCATTCTATTTTTAGTCCAGTTAGGCTCTGGAAACAAGCTGCAAGTTTGAGCTTTATCTCTCTGGAGTGACCATAGGGACAGACATCCAGAAGCTCGTCAGCCTTGGATCTTGCTCTTTTTCAAAGCTCTCATCAGAACCAGTGACCGACCAAGGGGAGTCAGGAGACTCGGGCGTAAGCTCCTGGCTTCATCTGACGTGAAGGGAAGCCCCCTTACAGACTTTCTAGGGTTCTTCTCCTTCCACCTAATCTTTTTCACCTTTTATAGGCATTTATATGCAAAACAAAACAAAGCAACCAAAACCTGATATGAACCACCCCATGGGTAAAACTATCTTCTTGGATACATTCTGAATTCCCTGGAACTTTCTTTATCCCACTGGTTCAGCAGATTCATGACTGCATATCTGTCTTCATGAGGATGGCACTATCCCACCCTTTTCACCAGCTATTATCCGACTATTTGTTTCACTGGCTCAAAAAAAAAATCTCATAGCAAGGCTTTTGTTCTAAAACGTTAGCAAGAGCAGGCCTATCTAAGACCAGTAGGACGCTTGAGAAGAAAAATTCTTCCTCTAGACTTACATTTTAATTTTTATTAGGGTGTCTCTCAGGTTGTCACATTTTGACCTATTTTGCCAATAATAATTCCTCTACCCCCTGCTGTCTCCATGAAGAATGGACTTGGTTCCCTGTTTTAAAAGAGAGACTTGTCACGGCCTGTAAGTTATTTGAGTTCAGTTCTCTACAGTATGCTTTAAATTAGCACACAGTGGCAGAAAACGCTTCCCCAGGGAGAATAATTCCTGATTAATGACACTACAAGATTTATAGAGGAGGCCGGCCAGGTGAAGGAAGCATTATTGGTTATCAGAGCAGTTTAAGTGAAAGGACAATACCAGCTCCCAGAGTTTCGTAAGGGAGACAAACAGCAATTGACACTGAAGAGCAGCAGTAGAGCAGAATGCTTAGTAAAATACCCAGGGGGTCGGAGAGGGCTCAGAACACAGGGGCAGGATGGCCAAGAGACGAGGTGACGACAGCGCCCCCAGTATATGGAATCCCTTCTCATTTGGACAGAAAGAAGTAGTTTAGAGACTAGAATTCTTTCTGCATTAGCTCCCAACCGCCTTTCATTTGAAAACTACTTATAAGTAAAGTTCTCAATTAACGCTCACCTTGCCTTTGGGAGAAGCTGTTCTGTGGACAGAGCTTCCAAAAGGGTAAGAACCCACAGATTCCAGGAGAGAGATCAAGAGGAGATGGTGGGCAGTACAATACGGCTCCCCGCAATCTGGCCTCGTATAGAGGGGTGGAAAGCAGCAAGCGTGCCACGTGCTGTTCAGTGAGTGCGCCGGAATCCGGCAGAGGCCTCCAGCACTGCAAGTGTGTGGTTTTGTTTTTAAAGTCTGACTCAAAGACGGATCAATCCAGCATTGCCAAGTTGGTAGAGACCGAATCTGGACAGTAAAGTGTGGGGGAAGGAAGGAGCCCCACCCAGAGCAGGTAAAAAACTCCCGACATCCTCTGTCCTGACTTTGTGTGTGTGTAGTACTCCAAGTATAGGCCTGCTTCTGAATAACTTTAAAGGTCAAAGCAAGACTTAGGAAAGTCCACATTTCCATTGAAATAATCGTGAATATGGAAATTCATACATGGAGTGTCCTGTGACTGGGTAGAAGCAGAAAGAGATGTGGAGTGACACCTCCTTAGGTCTGACTGCAGATTCAGGCATTCTGTAGGCAAGTGACTCCTTTTCAGCAATTATTTGTAGTATCAACTATTTACCAGTGCCCTGATCTATGCGCTGGTAGGTACGACAGGAGATAAAACACACAAATACATGTGTGGCCCTGAGCACTAATTTGTAATCTAGCAGGGGGCTGAGAGGTGCCACCCTACAGCCCTAATTAAGATGTTCTGTGATAATTGCCACTAGAGAGAGAGAGAGAGAGAGAGAGAGAGAGAGAGAGAGAGAGAGAGAGAGAGAGAGAGAGAGAGAGAGACAATGGAAATGTATGGACATTGACGAAAGGTCTAAATTAGTTTCCTAAATGAGATGAACGAAGATGGACATGGTTCCAGTCTTCGAAGACTTATATGTAGAGGGATAGATATTATGCAAGAAGGCAGATGGGATATAGAGAGGAGAGAAAAGGGCCAAAGGGAAGCATTGGAGGAAAGACACAATTGAGAAAACAATTTTTATAGGAATGGAAGAGACAAATGTGATTCAGCTTGTGGCAGCCGTGGGTCACTTGCAGTCAAGAAACAGGAAGCTCTTCTTGCTCATTGGCAAGTAAAAGCCACCGAAAGCGTGTTTCTTTTGAGTTGGAGAATGACATGATTTATATTGAAGAAGTATTGATAATAGATTCAAATATAAAAACTTAAAACCATGCTAGCAGACGGAAATAATCCAGTTTAGAGGGAAGGACCTGAATGGAAAAGATCCAGGGATATGAATTAATAGGTTTTCCAAATGCTTATGCAGAGAGGGTGAGAGAAATGGAGGCCGAAAAGGCTGAAAAGCTTTAGTTTGGGGAGACAAAGATTGGTGGTACCATTAACCAGATGGGGAAACTGGGCAATTATCTTGGTTTGCAGGTGGTCTTGAATATTTGAATCAAGATGAAATGAGCTGTCCAGGAAGTGAGTGGAAATATATGCATTAGCTCAGGTGAAAAGAATCTAGGGGTAAAGATTTAGAATTTACCCTCATGCAGAGTCTTTGAAGGTGTGCAAGACAGAAACATTGCTACAGAAAGAGATGAGGATGAGTCCTAGCTCGGAATCCATGGCCAGTCCACACTGGGGAAGAGCAGAACTGGTAGAGGAACATAGAGGGAGAGCCAGAGGCCTAGGATTCAAACCAGACAGGTTGCGTCTTGATGGTGAGTTTAGGTTAATATCCACAAAGCAAAAAGTTTATTGGATTTTGTAATAAGAACTTGATTGGAATGTTTTTATGGAGTAGTTTAAGTAGGTGTATCCCAATTTTAAAGGTCAAACCGTGAACGTTAGGGCAAGTAAAGGAAGCCTACTCTTCTGAGAAAGTTGTGAGTGAAAAGATAAATGGAGATAGGACTTCAAGACGAGCTGAATTGAGAGAAGGTTTATTTTTATAGTTAACTGTAGGTAGCTGTGTGGAAAAGATTAAAACATAACAGAGAGAAGTCCTGTTGCCTGGAGTGGTCTTAGAAGAGATCACACAGGGCAGAACTCAGCACAGAGAGAAGAGCGCTAAATTGGGACGGAGGGTGGAGAAGGCACGACGGACAGGGGAAATGCAAAGGTAGAGAAGGCAGGTTGTGCAAGAATTAAATCATCAGACATCTTTTCTTAGCAACCGGGTAGGAAAGATTGGCCTCTGAAAGAGAAGAGATGAAAAGGAAAATAAAATGAAAAGCCAGTCTTAATTAACACTTGGGGGAATGTGACATGGAGTCAACATGAGGAAATAAAAATGATGTTCAGTAAGGTATAGGGTTCAGGTGAGATTAAATGGATGGAATTTGTGCTCTTCAGCAGAGGGCCAAGAACTCTTGGAGATGGGAGGCAAGGTGAGAAGAGGCCAAGATTGCTGGTGAGAGGTTTGTTGATGCAGGTGACTAGCATGGGGTTAGACCAGAGATGGAAGTAAATGAATCTAGAGGGTTTCATGGATCAGGACAGAGGAAGCTGGAAGGAAGGCAGATGGAAGGAGATTATACAAAATGCAAGGTTATGGTCAGAGAGTGAACATCACACTTTTGTTCTGGAAAGCAGAGTTATTTCCAGAAGAAGCCCAGGTGTGGCCACGATGGGACACACTGAATCTCTGCATTGTTTTTCTAAAGAACACAATGGGTAATACCTTTGATTTCTACTCGAAACCAGAAAACAAATCTGCCTTTATGCCTACCTGTTTATACAAATATAATTCACTCATTTAAATATTTTATACTTTGCACTCACATAGTACATGTGCATACAATGGGCTCCATTTAAAATTATTTTGGATTCTTCACAGCACCAACCCCGAGGCACATGGCATGTGCTCAGTGGAGTTTGGTTTAATTGAACAAATATACTTTCAGTGGAGCTTTTATTTTTTTCTCTTGCATAGTACTGGAATCTGCCCCACCCCCTTAAATCACAGAATTATTAATAATTCCAAATAAGGAAAGTTCAGGTTAAAAGTGCGGAAACCAATTTTTTAAGAGTTTGCTAATGGGTTTAGTGTTATGCTTTAGCATCGAACCCTTCATCCTTGCCCTTAGTTCCATTTCTCCTACCTTTGCCAAAGCACGGATTCTATATACCATTGTCCTAAGACCATGGGGATGCTACCCATCCACTCTTTCACCTTCAGTTCCCATCAGGAGACCTTGCGCGCATACTCACACTAGTCATCATGTTTCAAAGGACAGAACAGTGCAGAAACTCACTGCGATAAGCTCAGAGATAGATGCAAATGGACGCACTGGCAGAGAAATGCAGATGACGCCTAACTTCTCCCACTTTTCCCTGCTACTGCTGTCCTAACCTGTCACTCATTGGACAACATTCTTTTTCCTTGATTTACTATTGTAAAATCAGAAGCCCCATACGGCACTAATCTCTGCACTGACTTTAAGGTTTGGAGGGATTTCTTTATCATGAGAATAGAAAACTGTATACTTTAGCTACAGAACCCATGAGATTCGTGTGTGATTGAGTGGATGTGGTTAGCATGGGGCAGAGGTGGGATCTCATCAGCTCTTCTGTGATTTTACACAATACAGAACCCTCAGGCTGACTAATTTACATTTCAGTAAATCTAAAAAAATCCCAAATCTAAAAGAATTGCACACTAGTTAAGTGGTCCAAGAAGCTCTTCACCAGTTAACTTGTGTTGGGATCATCGGATACATTCTGTGGAGGTGGAGAAAGAAGCATAGAATCTAGAACGACTCTGCTGATTGGAGGATTAACTTAACGGGGACACAGAATGGATAGCTCTAGTAACTTTTTATTATAATAACATTAATTCAGTTTGACCTCCCTTGCCATCTATTTAACAACGTTCCATTTACTATAGAAAGAGTCAGAGTTCTTAACCTGCCCTACAGTGTACTGAATTTAGAAATTCATAAACTGTACAACCATGTGACTGCTGGTCGAAAATAACTCCTAGTGAGGAGCCTGGGTCCTGTGTCACATGGACCTGGAATAAGAGTAAGTGGAAGATGAGATATGGTTTAGCTGTCTTTACACTCTGGAAGCTGTGCCTTTTGTTCTGTCACTTTTAGTGCTCTTTGCTCTCTCCCTCTTCTCCTGGATCATTTAACATTATTCCCAGGAAAAGGAATGAGAATCCTAATGTAAACTGAGGTGTTTAAATGTATAAATCCCTAATATGGCTTAATGTCACCTTTCCTGGGATCATTTTCATTTAAATGACAGATGAGCAGCTCTGCTAAAGGAAGAAATCTGTGTGGGAAGCCAGTAGTTTGGAGTGGGTTGGGGAATGCAAAGGACAGGACTTCTCAGGACCTCTGAACTCACACCATGGACCATCTGCCATTTTTAAGGGCAGACCCATCCCAGTATAACTTGTCTACCTTTTAGCTGCTTCTCAGCTATAAAGAATTACTTAGACAGGAAGAAAAATCTCTGACACTCAAAGAAAGCAAAT
Organism: Solenodon paradoxus; assembly: GCA_004363575.1. Lineage (NCBI taxonomy): Eukaryota > Metazoa > Chordata > Mammalia > Eulipotyphla > Solenodontidae > Solenodon > Solenodon paradoxus. The sequence continues at coordinate 107,628 of RJWH01003380.1, read as the reverse complement.
GTTCTCCCAGAGTATTAGGCAGCCACTGAGCACACATCTCTTATATGGCTTTGGGCTCACAGAGCACATACGATATGGCCACAATACCTGGAAACTCCTAACGCATCATCAATAGCACTGCAGTTGCATCATTTATGCGCACATCTGAATCATTCCTAACACACCAAACACACACAGGGTGTCAAGCAATGACAGGGCTTTTTTCAGAGAGGTGGGGATTTAAATAAAGTGAGTTCTGGAATAGCTTTTTCCAAAGGCTAATGCCCGGACCATCTGGTTATTCTCTCCCTAAGTCTTGAATAATGAAAAACCGAAACAAAATCAAAGAAACCCTAGCTCTTAATGAGATGTGCAGGTGACCAGCACGCTGCGGGTTTAGCAACACAGTTTCTTCCCTTCCCATGTAGAGAATTCCCTCTTGGGCAACTCCCGATGGCCATGGAAGACTGGGTGGGCGATAGTCACTTAATTGTATAGACGACTCCTATTTTATCACATTACACATGCGTTTTGGCACTACTGACACCACCAACATTTAATGGAATCAATTTGGGATGATTTTCCCCCAATCACAACATGGCTGTGGCCAGTACAGGGAAATCCACGTCACAGGTGCTTCCCACATTCTGGCTGAGGATACACAGGGACATACTGTAAATTACAAGATCCACTGTACATGCATCACTCTGAAGGGTGTGCACACTCTTGACTCAGGCAAATTCAAGGGTCAGATGATCTGAGGTTGGCAGAAATGCAAAGCATTCAGCACGGCCACTGAAAGGAGTGACATGAGACCACACCCACAAACTCCCTTCCGCAGGGAAAGAGGGGAAGCGGAATCTAAGAGGTGTGACTTCGAGGAAATGGTAACAGTTGGAGTTCCTGAGAGTGTCTGTAGAATCTCACAGTTTTGGACAGATTGGGTCTTGGTGCAGACCCGTCTGTGGTTCAGATGGGGCTCCTGCTGAATTTTCCTCCTCAGGCATTTGTACTGACTTGTTATTTTGGAACGAAGTAACATCTCGACCCTGCCTGCCGTTCCTTCAACTTTCTTGAACAGAAGATCTTACTTGGTCTCAATTCAGACATCCAGTTAAGGAGAAGTAACCAACGGGCTCCAAACAAAAATGATTCAGAAAAAGGAAATTATCTAGCTGATAGCTTTTGATGATGGGAGGATAATATCAGGGGTAAATGGATGTAGAAATTTTATCCTGTGGTTGAGAGAGGCCACCACCCTTCACAAAGCCAACTGTTCAATGAAAGAAAGGCTCTGTTGATCTGGTTGACTCCAGGGCAGGTTATGAATACCTGACTTGAGACAAATAGCACCTTCCTGGTGGCAGAAACGAGGACAAGGCCAGTAGAAAGTCAGTATTGGCATCCCTCACACACCTGCCCTCCGACCTCTGCAACCTTTGGAAGAAAATCATTTGGCCACTGAGTTGTGGGTGAATCTGGTCATCTTTTTAGAAAAGCCTGAGCCATATTTGTAAGACATGTATTCAGTGCTACCTACCTCTCTGCAACCAGATGTCACAAGCTTCACAAAAGGAGACTTTAGTGGGGCTTTTCTGGGTGTGCATCCGTGCTGAAGTCTGAGGAGTGGGGAGTGCCCCCAGGTATTGGGAAGAAGAGAGTAACTGAGATGGCTATGCTGAGAGATTTCTCAGGACTGAGCTTCCTGAAACCTCTCGGCCGTGTCAAGAATAAGAGGTGAATGTGACCTCAGTTCTGTTTGAAGCCCTTTTGGGAACCTTTTCCTACCTTAAGCGCCGACAGGGAAAGCGGATGCCACCAGCTTGACTTTGCATGGAACGCTGGTGATCTGTGGGCTATCAGAAGAGAGGTGCTAGACCCGGGGCTACTCAGATCCAAAATGGACCCGGGGGCAAGCCCAGATCCAAGGTCACAAACACTTCTCACAGACCAGGAAGAAGACCGGGTCGGGAGGCATGGACAAAAATTACTTTCCCCTGGCTTTTTTTCACCACAGTGGCCCTCAATTCGTATTCACTTTTTTCCAGACACCCTGAAGCAAAAGCCATACAAAAAACGATTCCCCCCATGGAAAATGAAAACCTGTAACAAAACACTTGTTTCCCCTCATTCCCTTCCCTTCCCCACCCCACTCCCTCCAGCCCAACACCCTGAATACTCACGAGAACACTTTATCTATACAAAATTAATTAGAAAACAAAATATTTACATATGAAATAAACACCATCTTGATTTCTGTCACCAGTGGAGAGCAACAGAGTCCCCTTTGTTCTAGATTGCTGTTCGCTAGGTTGGTTGGTTTGGTTTTCATTGTAAAGGGGTGAGGTAAGAGGAAGAGGGGAGGAAGCCCTGACCTGGGACGGAGTCAGGGTGAAGCAGTGGTTTGATGGCCCTTCTCCTTCCTCCTCCTGGAGACACCTCAGGCCCTCTGTCCTCTCTCTCCAAGTCCTTCCTGGAATCTCAGTAAAGCACTCTGTGTTCCTCTCTCCAAGTCTGTGAGAGGTTCAGCCCCTTGCCCCCAGGTTCATTTTAGAAAGAAAACAAAGCTTTACAAGGCCTTCAGTTGGCTTTAAAATGAAAGATACTGAGGTAAAAATCAAGGGGGAGGGAGACAAAGGGGGGGGGCAGCAGTCAAGGGTGGGAGGATGAAGGATGGTGAGTCAGGGCAAAGAGAAGGCAAAGGACAGCCCTGGAGGGGGCGACTTGAAGAGACATGGCAGCTTCCTTCCAGAGGAGAATGAGCACCTTTCTGGTTTGTGTGTCCTATGTGCAACGCGGCGGTCCTGCAGAGCCCGGGGTGGAAGGACAGTGGCCCTCACCCTAGAACACCCCTCCCCTAAGTTTCAGGACCGGCAGTGACAAAAAGTCATTTCCCTTCTCAAGTGTCCAACTTCTAGTGAAGGGGGTGTCTATCTGCCAGTACCCTCAACCCTGGAATTTCAGATGGATGGATATATACATATATATATATATATATATATATATATATATATATCCTGGAATGGTAGAGGGGAGGGAAAGGGAGGGGTGCAGGAAGGGCTTCTACCGAGTGTCACCCTGGGCTCAGTGTCACATTCTTGGGGAACCAGACCCCATGGGGTGGAGGGAGAGTCCCTTCCCATCTCTCGGTCTCGTCCCTCCACACCTCCTGAGCTGTACACACAAATTCATGCCTCCTGACTGTCCCATACTGGTTGTGATCACTTCAGGGGGGCACACCTGTTCTCCGAGCTCGAGCTCCAGGTTAAGTAAGAAGGGATCAAAGCATTGAGAACATCCCCCTCTCTCACTTACCCTACGGTAGATGACTCCCCTGTCCCTGAAAGCCTTACTCTACTCCCCTCCTAAACCTTAGTAGCTCACAAACTTTCCAGCTCTTTTGTTCTCAGTGTGGATAAGAGAATCATGGCTGCTTTTAGCCCCTTTAGCTTTCCTGGAAGGTTCTTGACCCAAACAGGTTCGAAGTACTGTTAACTGTGGGAAAATTATCTTTGTATCTGGCTCTTACAGGCTCACTGACCACCTTTTGGTCTAGACCACAGCATTATCTCTCTCAAAGAACTTCCTTTCTCACTCAGGAAGGGTGAAGGGGAGAGTGCCAAATGTCAGGTAACATGTGACCATCTCTGTTTGTATATAAGCCAAAACAAGCACATTGCTAAGCGGTGTTGAAACAAGATTAAGAATCAAGGTCACCTTCCCTACATTTATAGCCCCAACTACACACGTGTGTGTGTGAGTGGACACACATGGAGTCTCTGGCCTCGGATGTGCTGTGGGACACGATCAGGATGTATTTGCCTCATGCCCCAGTGACCTTTTGTTCCAGTTACTCCTGAGTCTCACGGAATTGAAGCAAACATTTTTTTGGCTTATATATAAACACACATGGCCCCCCACCCTCCACTTGGCACTAGGTCTCTAAGCAGATGTCATCTAAGCAACCAGCATTTGGCAAAAGACTCTTCTCATTAACGAGCAGTCGGCTACACGGTCTTCTGTTGATGCTTCCTCACCTAAACCGAGAGATCAGTTTGGGAAGAGCGTTCCTGGGCTCAGGCGGTCTCCTTTTCTCTCTCCTGGCCTCACGCCAAGTGGAAAGAGTCCTTGGTGCCAGGAGGAGGATTGCATGCAGCCATGTCCTTCCTCCCCTCTGCCCTCCCAGGCTGAGGGAGCCCACTAGGTCCTCTGCGGAAACTGGAATGATGGACAGACAGATGGGGGAAGGAGGAGCGATGGTGCTGGCCGCCGGGCTGCCCTCAGAAGGCCTCAGAACTCCAGGATCCCATAAATACATTAAAGAAACAAGAAAGGAGCAAATGGGAACCAAGTTCACCCCCATCACCCTCCGTGACATGCGCACCACACGACCACAGCCCTACCCTCCCAGACCCGCCATGACCTCTCTCTTCCCTCACTCAGACGTCAGACTCAATACTAGAAAGTTTCTCATACACATGCCCATTGCTGGAGCCATTGAAAGCCCTGGGGTTTTTGTTGTTAGGCACACAGGGGTTGGACTGGTTCCCTATACAGATGTCTTTCTGGAAACGGCCTGGCACCGCCCCATGAAGGGCCGAGACCACCGGCTTGTTGGTGACAAGGGCGCGGAAGTCCGGCCTGGCTTTCGGCGCCCCCGCCACCGTGGGCTGCCTGAAGAAGTAGGATTTGCTGCCATGGAGCAAGCACTGGTCATCCCCGAAAGTGGGGATGAAAGGGTTTTGCGTGACCCGGTCAGGGTAGAGTGACTTGCTGAGCATGTACCCGCTGCCGGGGCTGTTGTGGTGGTGGTGTCCGGCAGTGGGCACTGAGGGCTTGTTGTTGGCAAAGGTGCCCTCACCGGCTGGCATCTCAAACATGTGGGCGTAGGGACTACCATCCAGGAACCGGCCCTTGTCCTTCAGGCTCACGCTGCGCGGGGCCAGGGCGGCCTCTTCCTTCTGCAGGTCCACGAAGGTGTCGTAGGAGTGCTGCCGGCGCAGCTTGTTCCGGCTCTTCTTCTGGGCCTTGGAGTTGGTGGGGCTCTGGGGGTACTTGTTGGCGGAGGCGCCGGGCGGCACCGCCACGGGGGCGGCCGGCTGGTCCAGCTCCTGCAGGGAATTGTCCTCGCTGATGTCGTACAGGTTCCCCGCCTTCTTGCAGGCCTCGCAGCGGATGCAGGCCTGCCGGGCCGAGTTCTGCCCGGTCACCGTCGTGGAGTAGTTGTGCAGCTTGGAGGGGCAGCTGCGGCAGAAGCCGCCTCCGGAGCGGTCTTCCCAGTCCACGTTGGTCAGGTTCTTCTCCCACGGGGCCGGGACGCCGCTGACCACGCCGTGCTTGTCGCCCGTGGCGTGCTTGAGGTGGGACCTGTTGGTGCAGGGCCCGCCTGCGCTGACCGAGTCGCGCTTGAAGTCCTCGCCCCGCTCCTTGTAGATGTCGGTCAGGTCCACGTGCTCCCAGTGCGGGGAGTTCTCCTTGGGGCGGAACTGGTCCAGGTAGAAATCCCGCAGCCCTTCCTTGTCCCTGAAGTAGCGCCGGTGGTCGGGGGAGCGCGGCGGCCGGCGGCGGTAGGCCAGCTCGATCTCGTCGAACTCCCGCCGGGACTTGGCGGAGGCCGGCCGCTTCTTCAGGCTGTCCTTGTACTGCTGCCTGCGCCGCTTGGCCGCGCTGCCCTCGATGTTGCCGTAGGTGACGGTGTGGGTGGAGATGTCCGACGCGTCGGAGCGGATCAGGTCGTCGTGGCCGCTGTAGCGGTCGCTCTTGAAGGAGAACTTGCCGTACAGGTCGCTCAGCTGGCTGTGCTTGGAGGCGGGCAGGCCGAGGTCCAGCGGTTTCTTGCCGCCGCCCGCCCGGGGCTGGCTGGTGAAGGGCGGGTTGTCGCAGTCGTAGAGCCCGTCGATGGAGCTGGCGCTGCCGATGCTGCGGGGCCGGTGGTGGTGCGGGTGATAGTGGTCCTGGTACACGTTGCTGTCCTTGAGCTGCAGGTTCCCGAAAGTTCTCTCCACCTCGCTGATGTAGTCGCTGAAGAGGTTCTCCTCGCAGGGCGGGTTGTTGTAGGATTTGCAGTCGGAGTGCGTGAAGCTGCGGCGGTGCTCGGAGATGTCATAGACGGAGGACTCGCGGCGGATGAAGTCCAGCGCGCTCTGCGGCGAGCCGTTCACGCCCGACAGGTTGGCCATGTTCTTGGCCGTGCGGAGCAGGCGCAGGATGTTGGAGTGCGTGTTGTTCATGGTGGCGGTGGGCGAGTTCATCACGGACTGGCGCTCCTCGATGGCCACGCCGTGGATGCAGCTGTAGATACCCTGCAGCGGGGCAGAGGGCACAGGTGAGGCCTCGGCGCGGGGCGGGGGCACCCCGCCCCTCACCGCTGATGGCCTGCCTGGGTCACAAGAGTCCCCCCAAACCTCACGCGCGGCATCGTCCGATAAACCCACTGGCAGTGTAGTGTGGCTAGCCGCTGGCCTGATGTCTCTCCCCGAACTTAGCAAGTTTCAGAGCAGGAGCCAAGGTCAGCGAGCCGGCTGTTGAGACGGGCATGGCCCACTGCCGTGTGACTTGAGCAAACAGGCTGGCGTCACAAACCATGGCATTCTGGCCTGCCTTCCGCCACTGGCTTTTTTTTTTTTTTCTCATCTTAGACACCAGGCCATGAAAGCAACAGATATCAAGACCAAAAATTTTTGTCCACCTTCCACCCTGGAAATGCAGAGCAATGCTCTGTAGATGTCGGGGCTCTAAGGCGCCAACCGGCTGGAACCCCCTCAGCTGGAAGTAACAGAGCCAGCTCACTAGCTTATAATTGTCATTCTTTTCCAGCTCTGACAAATTTTTAGCAGCTTTTAGGATTTTGGTCACCAAAGAACAGCTGAGCAGTTCTGTTCTTGAGCCAAATTCACAGAGAGAATTAGGAAGCTCTGGGGTCAAAGAAAGATTTTTTTTTCTCCCGCTGTGCCCTACACCGTGGGAGGGAAAAAATGGGACAGATATCAAGTACTAAAGAGGAATAAGTAATTCCCCTGTGGAATTTTCTTATTCTCTGTGTAGCTCCTGTTTTCCTCCTTAGACTTTCCTCACTCAGTCCTATCATAAATAATTAATATCTCAACAAATTAGTATTGACTGAGAACTCCCTGTGTACAGCTCCGTGTTCATGGCCTTGACAAACACTGCAGGAGAGGACAAGGGTGGGGGTCAACTCTCAAGTCAAGTTCTACTGCCTGCTAATATCTTGCTCCTTGCCTCGAGAGCTGGACATATTTGGAGCTTTGTTTCCTTGCAGGGGAAGGTGTCTGAAGAGAAGGGTGTTTGGATTGTGTTTTTAAAATAAAGGGGATTAATTGGGAAAAGAAAGTTGTCCCTCTGGCTGGAGATGAGAGAAGATTAGAAGATTTAAGATCTTCAAGGTACAGCTTGTATATTTCTTTCTCGGGCCTCCTTTCTAACACCTCTCGATTATGGTCAGGAGAAAATGCCAAGTGTTTTTTCTTCTATAGAGGCATTGTTGAGGGGCAATGAAAGGGTTTCTATGACAGGCCATCAAGTCCCTTTGATTAAGTCATCACACACACGGGACACTGTGGCTCAGACCTGGTCCTCCTCAGTCACCGAATGGCCTGAACCCAAATGCGGCCAGAGAGAAAACTGTTCTGTCACTAAATCACTACAGGAAAATGATCCAAAGATAGAACAATTTAATGAGAAATCCATTTTTTTACATAACTCCATTTGTGCTGAAGTTGGTGATATTGGAAATGGACACCTCTCGTCTCATAGGACATTTGAATTCACCTCTCATGTATTATTAATAAAATAAAAAACCCACTTAAAAAAAAATTCTTTTCCCCCTGACCATGTTCAAAACTGTGTTTGGAATCCTCACTTTGGACCAGTCACAGAAGCAACCTAAATCAAGAACAACTTCAAAGTTACTCTTTGCTACAGTTAGGGAAGTTTCTGGAATGTAAATTTTTTATGGGTCAGGACTTATTACTGAAAGTTCTTTAACTCCCCATAGCTCACACATGGTTAAAAGCAGAATGGACTCGCAAAGCTACTAATAATATAATTTTGTATGTTGGAATAAGATACATTAAATTTCACTCTTTAAACTGAAGCATGATTCTTAACAAAGGATTAAATGATTAATACAATCTATACAGGATTCACTAATGGTGATGAAAGACATTTGGTGAAAGGCCAAATTTTTCATTTTGATAGATCTGCCAGTTCTTATTGAGAACCAAATGCCCAAACCCCACACAGAAATCTGTTTCTTGAAGGAAAAATAGCATCGCCTGTTTTCTGAGCCACTTGAAATGTTATCACCCACCCCCTGGGGAAACATTCATGATGTGTGTTTGACAGAATAAAGCTGGAGCGAGAGCCCTCCCGAATCTCTCCCTGTTCTGGGCCAAGCTGTCTTGCACACACCGTGGGCACCAGAGACAAAGCACTTACTCTGCTGATGGAGAAGACCATGCCAGGCTTGCCAGAGCAGACACCCATAAAGCAATGGCGGAACTGCCAATAGAAAAGGTGTTCACAGATGAAGGTGATGAGGCTGAGAGCCATGGCCGCCCCCAACATGTAGAAGACTCCCGCCATGTTGTCAATGTCCAGCTGACTGCTCATAACCTCATTCTTCTCATTGTGGCAAATGCCAGTGAGCCAGAGAGCTTCCAGTTCCTCCATCTCCCCTGTAGATAGAGCCGCAAGGAAGAGGGAAAGAGACAAAGGGAAAGAATATTAGAAAAAGTTACCAGCAATTTGACTGATACAATTATATGTAAATTTATGAGTGTATTTAACAAATAATCAAGGAAATTTAATATGGGTACTGCAGGTGATATAAAGATAAGACATCTGCCTTCCCTTATCTATCCAGTGTAAATTGGCATATAAATAAGCAATATCAGGAGCTACAAGTAGGTAACAAGAGCTGAAATCAGAAAGGCGATTTTGCAGGTGGTGGCCAGTGGGGCCCCATGAGGGAAGGTAGCATTTAGTGAAAGGGTTCATTTTATCTTGCACAAAAATGACACTCCCTACAGCAGAAATAGTCTGATCAATGGGAGCGGGGTGGAAAAACACAAGGTAAGTCTAGGGTAAGGCATGCAGAACAGCTCAAACAGTAGGCAAAGGAAACTGAATAAGCAAGGTTGATGCAAGATTGCCAAGGGTTTGAGTATCAGAACAAGCTGTCTGCATTTTATTTTGTAGACAGCGAGGAATTACAAACAAATGATTCAGAAAATGGTGGGGGAAGGAGAGGGAGAGCTCTTGAATGATTCCTTAGGGACCTCAGTCTTACTAATCTCTAGTTCTAGAGGGAAACATTAAGGGTTCTAAGCTTGATTAAAATGAGACCACCAAATTTCAGCCCTGCCTCCTTTGAATACACCTTTGGTTCCTTCAATCCATGCCAGCTTCTAATAATTGTATCCACTTCACTGGATCCTAGGAATTAGAGCAGTAGAAATCCTAGCCGAAAAGAAAATGCAAGAAACCATGTGCCCTAGAATGCACTGAATTTCAGACACACAAAATTCTGAAAAAAAAAAAAAAAAAAAAAATCTCAAGAACAACACTGCCTGTCCTAATAGCTCTGGTTTGGTTACAATTTTGGACTTTGTTTACAGAAGCAGATGAGAGCTTTGTAACATCTCTATTGCTCTTCCTCATAGAGGCTCCCCGACTGCCTTGAATGATGGCTACATCAAAAGACGGTGCCTTTCTACCAAAAGGCCTGGTTAACACTCTATGATCCTTCCTCTTCCCAACAAATCACTTTTTATTCGTTTCGTTAATCAAAGTATGATTTTCCTAACTAGTGGAGTAACTGTCCACATCTGGAGTCTGAAAATCCACCAAGTGCTCTCTGGCTCTTATCTCATCCCGAACAGCAAAGTTTCTACAGATAAAATTCAGGGAATTTCTTGGCTCATGGAGCCAAGGAGAGTCTGCTACTCTTTCCCTGGATTAGCTTCCCTGAGTCTAAGAGGAGAAGTAGGCACTTTGAACAAGAAAAGTCAAGAGGGAAGCAGAAGATATGTTTTCGTGAAATAGGAGGTGGCTGCTCACTGTGCTGTCAGTGATGCTGGAGAATGAGTTTCCTGTCTGCCTCTGATGCCCCCCGCCTGCTTCCTACTCACCTCTTCCAGCTAATGGGGAGAGAAGCAGTAGAAACCCACAGTTTACTCTCAGAAACACACAGTTTACTCTCTGACCTCTCTCTGGATGTATACAAAGCAGAGACCTTTCCAACGTTCCACTTTTTGGGGGTCACACATGAGAGGATCGTTTGGAACGTCTATCCCTGTGTCTCACTTTATCCCTGAAGGTTTGATTCTAATCTGCAATCCCAGCACACACCTCCTTGACCAACTATTTTTCCCCAGATTCTACCCTGTTATGGGTTGAATTTTGTGCTCTCCAAATCCACATGTGGACATTCTAACCTACATTACCTTGGAATGGAACTTTATTTGGAAATAGGGTCACTGCAGGTATAATTTATTAACATGAGGTCATCCTGGAGTAGGGTGGACCTGTAATCCAATATAACTAACATGATTTGAAACAGACATGCACCTAGGAGAAACACACATGCGCCCAACACCACGTGAATATGAGGGCAGATATGGGGTGATGAGTCTCCCAGCCCAGAAACATTAAAGATTGCCAGCACGCCACCATGAACTAGAGGAGAGCATGGAACACACGCTCCCTGGCGGCGCTCACCATCAGCTCAGACTGACACTCTGCTCTGGGACTTCCAGCCTCTAGAATTGTTCGATAGATTTCTGTGGTCTAAGTCACTTAGTCTGTGGTATTTGTCATGGTAGCCTTAGGAAACTAACAACCCCCCCCCCCCAGCTCATGGTTCACTATGAAATGGTTTTCTAGAAATGCAGGGGTTTGAGGAACAGAAGGAAGAAGAGCTGACACTCTGGACCGGTCATCAGAAGCGACCAAAGAGGCACTGCGTCTTTCTTTTACTCACCATCTCCAAAGAGCTGCAAGATGGCAAGGTCCACCTGGCGCTTCCACCCGGAGTCTTTCTGGATGGCAATGCCATAACCAGTGGAAGCAAAGACCTTCCCGCTGCCAATGGTCACCAGCTTGCAGCCTTCGTCTCTGCCCGCCATGTAGTTCAGCACTGCTGCATCGTAGATGAAGGCATCCAGTTTGCTGCACCAGAAAGAAGCAAACCAACACAATTCGATGGAGGGATTTCGGAACAAAACTACCTTTGGGGCCATTAATGTGAAGCAATAGGGTTCCAGTAAACTCTGGGGGAGAATTAATTCAAAAGTAAGGCTTAAGTTGGAACTTGGCCACCATCTAAATCCTAAATCCCAGGCAGTTCTTTATGTGATTTCAGGTTGAAAGGAGGAGGTTTTTTTTTCTTCCCTCCCACTGGGAATGATGAGAATGTAAGTTGGGCTGAAAGCCAACTCAGAAGCTGTGTCTGAAAAGGAGAAGGAGTAAAAAGGAATCAATAAAAATAACAACAGAAATAATGAAAAGTAACCATCACCGTGATAACAACAAATAGCCTGGGTTAGATTTATGTAACATTTTTCATTTCTCAGTTCATTACAGTCAAGAGTGGGGATAAGTGTAGGTGTGTGCTTCAATAGTGGGCAATGCTATTTTTGTGGTCAGAAAGGTTTCAATATTCTGTTCCACAGCCCATGGAGAGAAATGAGTAATTGGGCAGTGGAAGCACAGGCTTGTGTTAAGAGCAAATGAGTGAGACAAAAGAGAAGGCAATACATAGAAGAACTCAGATCTCTCAAATCCCTAAATGTATAGGAACCTTAGTTTATGTATTATATTTTTTAAGGAAGGACTATGTAGGAAAGGGAGTAAGACTAGAGATAATGATGAAGGCATGAATCAATATTTAAAACCAACATTTAGACACATTAAATGTGAGGACGCTTAGATGAAGCCATCCAGGTGCCCCAGTGTCCAAACTATCCCAAGTGGTTCTGCCCCAAGCTCACATCCCATCTTCTGACATCGACTGTGACTTTGACAAGACTAAGAAATCATGCGTCTGAGTGACTTCTCTATAACTGGAGCCCCCAGTGGTCCCAGTGCTGCTAGTTATCACACAACAGAGTCACACAGCCCCTTAACCACCAAGGCCCGATACGGCTCATGTGTCTGTCTTATTCCACAGTTTTGGATGCTGGAGGCCAGATGTATAAAGGGACCAGTATGGTTGGGATTATGGAAGTCTACACATTTGCAGTTCATGAACGCCTTTTAACAAATACTTCCTAGAGTAGAGAGCTGGAGTAGACCAAAGTATGCCAGCAAAAGCTTAGAATGGGAGATCAATCAACTCATTCTCACTGTTGTCTAAAAGCTCTTACCCTTTCCTTCTCCCTTGTCCATAAATACTAACTCATATTCACCTCTTAAACAGGTCTCAGTTTCACAGATAACATATGAACCTTTTATCCTTGACTATGTCCTACTTTGACTTCTATTGAATTCCTGTTTCATGCTTCTGTTCATGTAAGTAAAATGTAATTTGTGGAAAGAATACATAGAAGTAAACAATAGCATATGACTTTTGGTGTACTGGGCTGAATTATACCATCCAATTTATCTTAGAAATCCATAAAAAGCAAATCAGGTCTTTGATCTAATCTTGTATGATGCCCAATGTTGGTACTACTGATTCAATGCATGTTTAATAGACATGAGAAACTTATCAAAGATTCTGAGCTTGGAAGCAGTTCTTACCCTGTTTTCAGGGAGAGCAGTGCATCATCTACACCCCTCTGGTTGAACTTCCCCATGTAGGCATGCATTTCTGCATAGTTGTTGCGTATATTCCTCTCTGTGCTGCCATTGGGAACAGTCCCAAAGCGGAAAGGGGGTGAGAAGTCATTAGGTCTCTGGAACTGGAGAGAGAAAAAGAAAAGGCTTCAGAAAATGTGACGTGGTATTAAGTTAGCACTCGTGGAATCCCCACATAGATTGACCCTCACTAGGGAGCAGTGATTACTATCTGAAAACAGATTTCAACTCAGCACACATTGTTTAGATCTGTCTCTTTGCCCAACTTGACTTTAGTCCTTGTGTGATCCATTTATGCACAGTGCACAATGCCAGTGATGATAGGCCCAAAGTAATGTGCTGTTGGCTTAACTCTTGGAGGCCAGAACCCCTTTATTTCTGAAAATTATGTACAATTTGCCTCCAGGCCATTTAGGGGCCTCAATGCATTGTTGTTGTACTACTAAGGTCATGAGGTCTTAGTGAGGTGAGATACAGTCTTGAAAATAATTGCTTGGGTATCAAATATGTTTGCTAAGAAATGTTATTTTGACCTTCTCTGATGCACTAGAAGTTCATATTTATCCTATATGAGTTATAAGATAAATTAGAAAATCAAATACAGTTTTAATTACGTTTCTTCCCTTGCTTAAGACCTGAGAGCATATTTCCTATGCCTATTATAATAGAGTAAGATCTCTTGGATTTTCACCCCTATAACATCATGTTTATATGCTCCTGCCCTGTAATGAATAAGTCTGTATGTTGCTTCTTGAACACATAACTTACTAACATGTATCTTCAAGGCCTCATCTAGTCTATCCCCTCAGTATGAATTCACCTTTCATTCTAGCCCATTTAGGTCCATCGCAAAATGGAACTCAAAGCAATTTCTTCCAAAAACCCTTTGAGTTCTTTGTGCCATCAAATCTACTTCGAAGTGGTCCATCAGTACTTGGTGTTCGTGTTTTAGATCCTTGTAATTCATAATCCACATTCGATTATTTTCTAAGTATAATAGCTGAGCTCTGAAAACCAGTTTCTGGGTCAGTAGACGTTACAAGTTTCAGCCAGACACCCAGCAGAATCTGAACAGCTCCGACACTTACTACTTTATGACGCTGGGCAAGTAACGTGAACGCTTTGGGCATCCCTTCCTCTTTTGTCAGAAGAGATGATAATGGTACATTTTCTAGACTGTTGTAGGATTAAATGATACAACATACACAAAGTCATTGGCATAGCACCTTATACATAGTAAGTGCTCAATAAATGTTGCTCATACATTTTAAAATTCATGTCTATAGTCTCCATTCCCTAGTAAAAAGTTCTTCAAGCTTCTAATTCTATTAGTTCAGCAGAGATCACATAAACTATGACCCGTGTAGCTCTAACTATGCCTAAGCATGGGAAAAATACAGATATTTTAAATCTTGGTTTCAATATTATGCCATTTAATTTGAGATGCATTTAAACTTCTAATCTGCCAACTCAGAGATTCTTTGAATCTTTGAAGTTGCCTGGGGTTAGTGATTCTCCTCTCTTATTCCCTTGAGAGGTTCCAGAGTGTCTCAGAATATAGGATTTCATGAACCAAAAACTCACAGAACCAGGAAGCATACTTTTAATAACTCAGAGTTGGTAATGGTTAAAAATAGAAGCATGCAGAGGTGTTAGTAGTCTTTTGATGCATCAAAGATCACCAATTTCCTGACTCAAAAAGCTCCCAGTTTGATTTACTGAAGTGTTTTTTGCCATTTAATGTTTGTGTTTAATTATGCTTAAAGAGGTTGTGATTTTGAAATGAATAAAAAAACACTACCACGAGTCAAAGTATTTTAGAGTTGGATGAACCACTCAAGGTTAACTTGTCCAAATATTTCATTTAGAAATGAAGAAAGTGAGCCCAAATGAGGACAAGTAACTTGGTCAGTGCTGCACAGTGGCAGTGAGGGATAACATTACCAGGGACCCAGTGACTTACTATATTCCTCACTGTCCCCAGCAGCTAGCAAGTTTAAAGTCAACAGAGATATGCTTAGTATCCTCCCAAATTAAAAAGTTTTGTTCTTCAATGGATACTATCAAGAAAATAAAAAATACAAGTGACTTGTGTCTGGGTTAAAGAGTTCTAACATAGCAACAATAAAAAGGCAGTACACTTTTGAAATGGGCTACAATTTGCTCAAAGAAAATATATAAATTATCAACACACACAAAAGATTCTCGACCTTATTAGTCATCAGGGAAATCCAAGTCAAAACTACGAGATACCACTTCACACTCCTAAATGTCTATATATGAAGACTGACAATAATATGACAGGCAAGGAAATGGCGGAAGCAGAACTCTTCAGGCACTGTTGGTGGGAATATAAAATGGTGCAGCCATTCTATACAGTTTGTTCTTCAACTTGTTAAATCTAGGATTACCAACAAATTCATGAGCTACATGGATACTCGAGAGAAATGAAAATGTATATCCACATAAAATCTTGACCCTGAATTTTCATAACAGCTAAAACACAGAAACAACTAAAATGCCCAACTAATGAATGGATAATGATGTGATATTTTATTCAGCCAACAGGGATATGCTTTATTGGAAGTAATAGACACCAGAATACTAGCAATCCAGGGAATGTGACTGGTGACAGCCACCTATCAATATGGAGTGACCTGCCTTGCTGTCCTGTACCGGTGCTTGTTTCAGATTATACCTGGGAAGCTCCCAAGCTTTTAGTTGCAACCAAAAGACTGGGGAATCTGCTAAGAAACGAAAGAATTGGGCCATGGGAAAGAAGTATTTGTGAAAAATCTCATATTGGCCACAGACCACTATCTGAGGAGGGCTGGCCCATATAAGCCTCTTAAGTTGTATTCCCCACCTGGCATATTGCCTTGGTCCCTTATGTGGCCTGGTAAAGAAAGGACACAGGTGGGGCTGGGATCAGAGCAGGCAGCCACTTCTGAGAAGGCAGAAATATAGTGAGCAGATGAAAGCTCTGTGCAGTTCCCAGGCAGGCTGCCATTTCAGTTAGATGTGCCCGTGACTCTGGAAGGTAGGCATGGGCACTGAGGTAGAGACAACAGAAGTAGACAGTACAGTTAAGAATTTGGTCCCAGCTCACTGCGGGCAGAAACTATGTACCCTAGAGTATATCTTCGTTCAACTCTGAGCAGTGAACATGGTAGTTCTGCAGGTGAAGCCTCTCAGGAAGGGCAAATGGCAGCAGCCAGGGGGCTGGACTTATCTAAGTTTGGCTGGTGATCTTTTGCATTGATAGTTGGGCTGCTTTAAAAAAGATGAACCCTATGGCTTGGATAATGGGAAGCCAAGGGGTAGATGACCCTTGTGGGCCCTTCCAGGTCAGGATGTGTGGGAAGACATTTGGAACCACCTACTGGATAGTCCTTGGTTTCATGTCTCTCTGCTCATAAGGTACTGATGTCCCCTGCCAGTCAGGAAGCTGATGCCCTAATCTGGATTTGTGCTCTAGCAACAGTCTTCAGTAGACAGAGCAGATTTGGTCCCTAGAAAGGGTGGCCACTCCATGTCTGGATGGGTGTATTCCCAAGGATGTCAACTGCCTTTGAAATGCAGTGACCTGGATCATGCAATAACACCGTGCCCAATTTCCTAAGCAACACCCAAATCAGCTGCCAGCAGAGTTATCCAGTAGAGTTCCTAGCCAATGGGAGATTCCCAAATTGATTATATTGGCCTCCTTCCTCTGGTTAGGGCTCCAAATATGCCTTGGTTTGCCCTGGACACGGCATGCCTCTTAACCCAAGCTTTCCCTGTCACTACCACATAACCACCATTAGAGAACTAACGAAACCGAGTGCCATTTACCTCAATGACTAGATAGTGACTGGGGGTCACATTTTAGAAGCCATGATTTGCAAGACTGAGCAAAAGAACAGGTCACTGAATGGAGGTTCCATCTCCCCTATGACCCACGAGCAGCAGGGTTGGTAGAATGGATATTAAAGAATAGAATATTAACAGAGAAAACCAGCTTGACTGGGTGAACGAAAGTACTGCCCCAGGCTTGAACAGAATTGAATGATTAACCACTGGGGTTTATTATCCCGGATGCAAGACAGGACCCTGCAGAGACACCCCGTACCACGAAGGTGTGGAATTGCGGGTAGCAGTCACACCCTCACTCTGACCGTGGCGCAGCCACACTGTGCTGCCGGGCACACCAAGCCCCATCACACAGGGGACGGCATCACCCTCTGGAGTTTGCAGTGATTTTCTTTTGCACCTCATGTCCCAGTAGTGTCCCATCATCCTGCTGGGAGCTGGACCTGTTGAAGTACATTCTACCTAGACTGTCCCTTGGGCAACCATCTCCTTACGCTGACAGTACTGCCTCCCCCAGCCAACATGTATGTTTGTGTACATACAACCAGGTCGAGTTCTAGGGCTGCCTTCCTCAGCTCAAGGCCACATTCTGCTTTCCACTGGTGTGATCTTTTGGCCACCATCTTTATTTGTTCCATTGACCTGGAGGACATTACAGCTCTCAGAATCCCTTACTGAATTCACTCAGCACGCCTTACATGATCGCCAACCCAGTCCATCCCTACTGAGCACTAAATGTCCCGAACGAGGAATGCTGGCCTCCAAAATAGGATGGCCTTGGACATTATCACTGCTTCACACGGAGGCATCTCAGCCATTATCCAAACATGCTCTGTTTTTATACCTGCATCTGCCAATGTGTCATTATTAAGCCGTATAAAGACACAAGTGAATGCCCCAAACGATCTGACTCCCAGCCTAAGGAGCATAAGGAATCAGTGGGTCTGATCATGTGGACCTTGATGAAAAATGTGGTCACTGTTTCTGAGAACCATTGTCTTAACCTGTGGTTTCTCTTACCTGGGCCTGTGTCGCTGCTGTGACATCTGCCTCCAGTACAGCCAGTTAGCTGCCGAATGAGTACTTCACCAGTGAAACCTCATCTCACTAAGGAAGCCCCTTGCTGACTACCTGCTGACCTGTGAGCTGGACCTGGGTCCTTACCTTCTCTCCTGCCCTTGGAATGTGCATTCTACTGGTCTTCCAGATTCAACACTACCGAAAGGGCAGAGCTTTGAGACAGTGGTGCTGAGACCAACCGAACGGCAGACATGACTGCATACAGTTTAGGTCTCTCTATAAACTTAAGATTTTGTGGGCAGGTGCAGAAAACTACTGATGTTGTTTCCATTCTAGACAAACCCTACAACTAAATTGATTATTGAAACTGCCACCTACCCGCGTGGAGTGGTCTGCCTTTTTCTTCAGTCTCTCCTTGTTGTCTAGTATAGGGGTGAATTTCAGATGCCTAGGAAGTTCTAGAAGTGGTGGTCCAACAATCACTGTTAATTATAACACCTCAGATATTTGGAAAAGGTATCCTCCCAAGTCAAAAGTAGAGTGAAAGCTATGACAGTAATCAGTAGAGCCAAATACATTCCCTTCAGTTAATATTTCCCCATTTTGCTAGGAAAAAGACACCCAATACTTACAATGACTGAGCTACCCTTGGGAATCAGCATTTTCTGAAACATTAGTGAAAGATGAAATCATGTCCAGTACAATTCTGGTATAAATCATTGCACTCTAATCTTTTAAATTAGCTATCCACACAAGTATATACAATATTTTTTCATTAACCAAATGGAATATGATGCTCAGAGAGCCTTCCTTCCTGAAGAACCTAGAGTATGGAATGTTTCCATGCTATTCTATAATGATTTTGAATTTTAAGTTACCTTTAGATTTCCGGGCACTTTTTAATAGCCATATCCCTGAATAAGTAAAACCTAAGGAAATGATAAAAGAGCCTGGAATAGCCCAGACAACTTTGAGAAAGAAAAAAGTTGCAAGACATACATGACTGGACTTAGACTCATTGTAAAGCTATAGTTACTGTGACAGGGTGACACTGGCAGACTGTCACTGGAAAAGATGACCATTATCACAACAGTGCACCCAGCAACCCACCAGCACCTGTGTGGCACAAAAGCAATTCCATGGATAAGATAGTCTTCAGAAATTTGTGTTCCTACCTCACAAGACACACACACAGAAATGAACTGAAAATGAATCAGATTCCTAAGTAGCAATCCTAAAATCTTAACATTTCTAGGAGGGAAATATAAGCTACAGGAGGAAATCTTTATAATCTCAATTAGATGAAAAAGATACAACACCATAAGCACACACACATACCCCGCCACCCCCAAGATAAACTGAACATTTTTTCTTTGAAAGATGGGATCAGGGAAAGACAAGTCACCATTGAGGAAAACTATTTGAAAATCTATTGAAAACATGAAATAACAGCATAGACTCAAACAGTCAGAGCATCTTCCTAAGAAAGCAACCAGACAGCAACTGGCACTGGAAGGGTGAGAATGAGAAGGCAGAGTCCTGTGGCGGGCGCTGCTCTTGAAGGCGGATATTTGGATTTGAATTCTCTCTGTCATGGGCAAGTTACTGAACGCAGACTTCCATTTTTCTGGAAGGATTTTTTTGAAGTGCTACTTTTAAGGAATGAGATAATATATAGCAAACTACTCAACACACTATCTGGCACATGGAGGATTCTCGACATTGTTAATGAGTTCTCTGAGGATGCAGTTCTAATATCTAAAACCGTCTGACATTCGATATTGGCCCCTAACATTGAAAACACCTGTTGTCTAATGTGTTCCTTAAACGAGGCCACCATCTGGGGCAAGTGGGGAGAGCGCATTGCTCCAGAATAAGCCACAGCAGAAGAGAAGGTGAGCTTGCCTTTTCTTTAGAAAGTTCTTATCCCCTTTTGGTAAGACCTATGAGGTAGAATGAAACACATTTTTTAAAGAAATTGTCAGTAGAACATGAACTTTATTATAATTTCTGGCCAGAGAGAACTGTATGTTTAGCAAGACCTGTGGGGAAGAAGGGAAAAAATAATCTTCCAAACACGTTGATGCTTCCAGCCAGTGACCTTGTAATGAAATCTACCCCAGGCTGTGAGGCATTATATGGTCCTTGTTTAACCCAAGTGGTAATCACTGCTCCCTGGGGATGGGGGAAGGAGTAAAATCTAGTACTGTCAAGAACCTGAAGGTTTGAAATCCATAGACTAGAAGGACCCCAAGAAACAGTTTTCTTCTTAATTAAAAACCCAATACACCAAGGAGTGTTGAGTTTAAAAGCTCAGTCTGCTTCTAAAAAGTAGGGCATTGTATTGCTTATTAGTCACCTGTGACCATCATAGGACTTTCTGGAACTTAGAAACTTTTTCCAGTTACTTAAATTGGGCTGGTCAAAACATAGAATTAGAAAGGAGATTTATATATATATATATACACACACATATATACACATATATATATATATACATATATATATAAAAGGGAGGCGACTTAAGAGATCAGTGTCATTTGACAGCTCTGAGGAGGCCACATGGGTTGTCAAGGTCATGTGGAGGCTTAGCTGCTGGGAGCTGGAGCTGCCCACTGCTGATGCATGTGCTGGTTGACTGGTCCTGCTTCTACTAACTGGGCAGAGCAGCCCTACATGAGTGGAGCCACCTGGTGAGGGGTTCCTGTCCTTTCTGACATATCAGAGGCCAATTCTCACTCCCCCTCCGGATTCCACATGTGGCTTCCAGCAATTACTGGAGTGCACACTCTCACAGGGCACAATGATGCCGAATGTTAAGAGAGCTGTAATCTCACTTGATCCTCCTGGAGAGCAGCAGGGACTTGGGATTCAGCTCTCCGAGCATTCAGATCATCTCAGCCTCCCTCATCATGACCGCAAAGTAAATTAAGTCTGGGCAGTCATGCCAGGAGAAAGGTGAGTGGAGGCCGAGTGGAAGGCCCTGGCCCCAGCTCAGAGCCCCTATCACGCTTCTGCCCAAGAGAGCCTCTCAGGGAGCCAGGTACAGAAACAGGGAGGGGGAGAAACCAGGGGGCTGGGGATCCAGTCCACTTCATTTTATTTATGAATTGATTTTCTTATGTATAAGGCAATATTCATTAATAATAATCTTTTATATTTAACACCTATGTATGTGCTGGGAATAACACATAATCTCCTTTAAGTCTAATAATTAAAATGCATCAATGCAGTAGGCAAATATTTACCGAGCATCTATCAGTGTAGAGGACTGTATTAGAAACCAAAGACACCAAGATGAAAAACATCAGACTGTTTTCAAGAAGTTTACATTTCATGCAAATTAGTGAAACCTCTTTGGAAAACGTATAGAGATTCCTCAAACAAAGATAGATCTACCGTTCAACCCAGCAACCCCACTTCCAAGGCATATACCCAGAGCATACAAAATCTCTAATCAGAAAAAAAAATCCGCATCCCTACATTTATAGCAGCACAGCTCACAATAACTAAGACCTGGAAACAATCTACATGCCCATCAATAGATGACTGGTCTATATGCTCAACAGAATCCTATGCCACTTGTAAAAAAGATAACATATGCCCTTTGTGACAATCTGGATGGAAGTGGAGGGGATCATGTTAAGTGAAGTTAGAAAGAAAAAGAAATACAGGATGGTTTCATTCACATGTGGAATGTGATGAAATGAAACAAACAGGTAAACCTCAGCAAAATTCACAGGACACAAGATGATGGCTGCCGGGGGTGGGAGGTGAGAGGGAGGGAAGAAGAAAACAAAGTGTTAGTAAGGGACACTGGAACTCTGGTGACAGGTGTGGTGTGAAATACTCAGAATGAAAAAGCATTTCAGTATCTTAAAATGAGTATAGATTTGTAAACAAAAGAAATAAAATTATTAAAATGAGACATCTGAGACAGTGATGTAAGCATTCATTCAGTTATTCATTTTTTCATTCATTCATGTGCCCAATTAGTCTTTCATTCACATAGTCATTAAGAACGTATTTATCAACATCTATCACAGGTAGTCACTATTCTGGGTGTTGGGAATGCAATATTACAGAAGAATGAGTCCACCTTTAAGGAGTTTGTAGTGTAAAGAAGGCAGACATAGGTAATCAACTCACTTTTTTACGGTAGTGGACTAAAGTCAGTTACAAATTCTTTGCCACTCCTTGTACCAAGAGGTGACATCTATGCTCCCTCTCCTTGATTTCTGACCCAGCCATGGTGACTTGCTGGACCAATGGAATGTGGAGAAACAGTACTCTGGGACTTCTGAGGCTGGGTCATAGGAAACTTGGCAGTATTTCCCTGAGCCTTTTAGAACCTTGCTCCAAGGGAAGCAGTGCGTTCTGTAAGAAGTCCGACAACCCCAGGCTGCTTGCTGGTTCCCTGACATTGGAGGTGCTGATATCTCAGCCCGAGCAGAACCCAGCCTTCCAGCCACTCCAGCCAGGGCACCAGACATTAGAGTAAAGCCATCTTGGACCTTCAGCTTAGCTCAGCTACCAGTTGGAAACAAAGTGACTTGAGTCAATGATACTTGAAGGAGAAGAATCACTCAGTCAAGTCCTCTCCAGATACCTGACTACAAAATAGTGACATCCAATGAAATGGTTTTCACTTTCAACCCCAGGATGTTGGGGTGATTTGCTGTAGAGCAATAGATAACTGGAACACAGATGATTGCAAATAGTGAAAATGAAGTGCTACAAAGAAACTGAAACTGATTATGTTGGGTACAGTGATTGGTAGGAGAACAAGTTTAGACTGGCTGTCCTAAAAAGGCCCTACTGTGAAGGTGGTATCAGAACAAGATACTTGGATGATGGCAATAAAGGTCAGAAAGCACATCGGGCCCAGGGAAGAGCAGACACCCAGGCCTGATGTGGGGCAGGCTCAGTGTGGCTATGTAGACAGTGGGGCTACAGAAGGGCAGGGGCGGGCAGAGAGAACGGCCCCCATCCTGGATAGAGGCTGTAGCCTTGGACTCAGATTCAGAGGAAGAACTTTCTTGTTGGACAAGTGATATGAAAGTGTTTCCAGATAGAGATGACATTCTGGGCAAAGATAGGACTGTGGGGGAGCCCAGGCATAATATCACAAGCAGCTGGTCATTATCAGAGCAGATATGGCTATGGCGACTGGAGATGGACATGGCTGACGAGGGAGACAGATTTGTGGAATTCTGTGCAAAGGCATTTAGAGTTCATGCTCTAAAGGATGAATCAAAGCATCACTTAGGGAACCCAACTGTGAGAGTTCAAATCCCAGTTCTGCTGCTTGATAGCTGTATAGCTGCAGCGACTCACTTAACCTTCTCTGTGCTCCAGTCTCCACATTCGTTCCAGTTCTTACCTCATAAGGCTTCCGATTATTCAACTCGTTAATAAGGGCATAGTGCTAACACGGTGGTTGGCATAGTGTCATCTATTACTATTGTCACTGTTATAACCACCATCGCCATCCTAAGTAACTGAAGAATTCTGGGTACACAAAGGTCAGACCTGAGGTTGATAAGAGCTCTGATGATGGTCTGGGGCCAAGCGGGTGAGCTACAAGGGACAGAAGCACCATCAGATGTCGTGTCTACCTTCCAAGAATACACAAGTTGGCATGCACACAACTGGACAAAGCACAAGACCATGGAGACATGAATTGTGTCCAGTTCTGAAAGAGAAATGCTGTAACCAGCCTGGGCTTCCTGCAGGGTCACTGAGAGGCAGCTCGATTTAAGCTGGCAGGGAGGGTGGGCAGCACTGGAGGGGTGAGATGAGGTATGTATCCATTCACAGCAGGAGAACTCTCTGCTTAAAGACCCCACTCCATCACTGCGTAGTTTCCCTGGCAAGGGTGAGAGGTCTTTGAGGCCATGATGCCAACAGCAAGAGCAAGATTGGAAAACAAAACCTAAACCCTCCAAATGTTGACGATGCCCAGCCTTTTGTGCGAATCAGACAAGAGCATCTCTAGCTCAGCTACCATCTGGTCCCGAAAAGGTTAATTTGCATTCGAGCTTGCAAAACTCTCTAACCCTAAGGGAAAGCAGCTCTTCTAAAATGAGGAGGGAGGTGAAGAGATGCCTTGCGGGGTGTTTGGCCAGCCTGAAAAAAAAAAAAAAAAAAAAAATGTTCTTCTCATTCTGTGGGAGTCTGATCAACATATGCAGATTAGGACAAGCTGGTGCTGCGACCTTGCAGGGGTGGATACTGTGCATCCTGTTTGCAGGCCCGTCAACCGGAGACACTGAATCTGGGGGCTTTGGTCTTCAAAGTACAACAATCCGACACATAAATATTCATTCCATTACTCCTGGTTTTACATTTGAATCACAAAAAGAATCAATGCCCAAATGCCACTCAGCCTTTCCAGGCACCCCAGGGAAAAGGCAGTCAGGCTTAGGGTACAAGGGTGGCTTTGGCCTGGTGCTACTAATTATGAAGAGGGGCCAGGACACCAGATTTCCCAAGAGCTCTTTTTTGTTGTTTTTTTCCCAAAGGAAAGGTGCAGGCAGGAATGAAGATGAGCAGAAGCAGGAAGGCAGGGAGAGAGGAGGAAGCAGCATTGGTTTTATTTAGTTGTTCACATTGGTTGTCCCCCCACAAACTCCCACCCAGGATGCAAACCCAGATCCTTGGGATGTGTGTGGACTGTGCTCCTTCAGAGGTAGCTGACCAAACCACTACTCTACCAGGGTGCGCCCTGAAGAAACCATTTTTCATCTACCTCTGCACCCTCTTGTTATCTTACTGTTCTTCTCCATCAGTACCCTGTCTTAATAGTCCTTTTTCATTATTGACTTATTTTTATGCAGTGTTATGGACCTTTTATTCCATCTACTCACCCACTCATTTAAATTGTGGAAAAATATATGTAACATGAAGTTCACCACTTTAACTATGTTAAGGTGTCCAGTTCTGGGGCATTAGGTACATCCACGCTGTTGTCTAACCATCAGCACTATCCAGCTCCAGAAATTTTTCATCTTCCCCAGCTGAAACCCTGAACTTCTTAAACATTCCCCATCAGTTCTGTGACTATTAACAAGTATAGAATCATGTAATCTCCACCAGTCAGGATGCAGACCACCCCCCCCAAACTCCCCTTTGCTATGCCTTCAAGGTCACCTACTGCCCCCACGAATCTCACCTCTGATGACCAGTGTCTATCCCCATAGTTTTGTCTTTTCTAGAATGTCATACAAGTGGAGCCATACAGTTTGTAACATTTGGGGATTTCTCCCTCCCCTCTTATTATAATGCCTGTGAGGTTCATCTATGCCGTTGCATGTCTCTGTAGGGCATTTGTTTTTACTCGAGCAGAATGCCATTGTGTGGATTGTGTCGGTTTGCTTATCCTTTTCCTGCTGAAAGGTCATTTGCATTACTTGCACTGGGGAGTAATGATGCACAGAGCAGTTGTAACACCATGTACAGGGTGTTATGTGAGCCCGAGCATTCATTACCTTAATGCTGGGTCACATGACCACCCACCTCCTGCCACCAAGTACATCTTTTTTGATCATCCGAATTCTCCCATGAAGTGAGTACAGCAACTATTATTATTCTGCCTGCTACTCAATCTTCCCAAAATACATCTGACATCCTAACTAGGATGAAGCAGATCTATGACTTCAGGCCCTGAGCAACATCTGAAGATAGACGGGGCAGCTGAAACAGGGAGGGCAGGGGATGGAGGCATGATCTTCATCACTGCTCCATGGCCCACAAGTGCTCGGGGCAGATGGGGAAAGGAGGTCTGTGGCTGCATGGAGAGGGCAATTTAACAACAGTGACACTAGCAGGCACACGGGCGATGGCCTCCAAAGAACGCAGTTCAAACTTGAGAGCCATCACTTATTACCAGACTTAATAAACAAGCCACTTAGCTTGGAAATGGAATTTCAACACTGTGCTAAGAGAAGAAATAAGGTGCAGCATCTCATCACAAATCCTCCATTGCAAAACATGGAGCCCAGCTTGCCACTTACCTGTGGGACAACCTGGATGTGGATAGTGTGACAAATTAGAAAGACAGATGCTTTACCTTCATCAAAGTTATCATCTGGGAAGGAGATGAGAGGACTCAGGTCTTCTTTTTACATGTCATTATAAATTACTCATTGGAAGAAGGTTGTTCAGATCATTCAGAAGAGGTGATGGAACTGTGCTAACAAAGTAGGAAGTTTGAAGGTGCAGTATATAATAACAGTGACACAATTAACCCAGTTCTCTTCCTGGCCCCCTGGATGGAACTGTGCTACTGCCAGAGAGGGAGTTCATACAGTGAGCAGTGACCATGTCGTTCCTGCTCCTTTCCCCTCCTATTAGTCACACTAATGCTAGGGTTGTCCATGGTGACAGACGCTTAAGCTTGCTTGTGCAGAGACCTGCTCTTGGATGTGAAAACCCTGAGAAGCTTGGTCTTCTCGTGCCTCTGTCCGCTGCAGATTGCATCTTCACAAATCTGAGTGCTGGGCTTCAGGGGAAGGAAGCCCACCCTCCTGAGCTCCATGTGGAGTGGGCTTTCTTGACAGGTGCTAGAGGGATGGGGGTGACGGCAGGCCTGGGACTCCGCCCCTACCATGATCCTCCTGCTGTGGTCAGAAGTGTAGAGAGACAATAAAACACCCGTTCTCCAGATTCCTAGAATTTATTGATTAGTTTTTCTCTTGAGAAAAGTCATTCTTTTGTATTCTATAAAATTTGGATTTCTAAGCCTTCATAAATATTCCTAAAATCTTTCCTAAAATCAAAAAAACTATTAGTATTCATGTTAGCTCTCTGAGGTCTGGTCCCTGAGCCAGGAGAGCTGAGCAGTGCCATTCTTATACTAAGTTAACCATGTCAGACCTGTACCCTGAAGTCTTAGGTGTTTTCCAGAGTCTTGTGTCTAGCCACATACTGTCAGGATCAACATGCATTTAATGGGTATAATCCATGCCAAAGTCACCTCATTCTGAAATGAGGCAACAGATACAATCCCTCTGTTATAGTTCAGCTGGAAATAATAATAATATAACATCTGCACCGCAAGCTTGACATATATAGTTACTCCTTAATCTGCCATCAACCCTATGAGGTAGGTATTATCCCCATTAAGCAGACAAGGCAATGGATACACAGAGGTCATTCAGTTGAATCAGGCCAGAAAGGTAGACATTAGCAGAGAAGGGATTCAAGCCCAGCGTCTTTAGTCTAAGCTATAAAACACATCATAGAGTTCTATACTCACAAAGGAGAGACTCAGAGAACTTGTGGGACAGAAAAATCCAATGACTGCATATATGCCAGGTTCCAGAGGTGGTAGGAGGAAAGGACATTTGGAAGGTTGTGGAGATCATCATGAGAAGATAGGAGGGCCAGAGACAGGAGACAGAGGGAGCTGATGCCTACAGACTGAGCATGACGCAGAAGGACCTGACCATGGAGTTTTAGTGAAGCGAATGTTCCTATGTATGAACATGGACACTGAGTGCGCACAGAGCCGGAAGCTACAGCGCGGAGGACATTGTGTGCTCAGGTTGGGGAGGACACCCGTACAGTGCGTGGCCTGCAGGAGAGCGGGTAGGAGCAGGGGCAGTCACTAGGACATGACGACAGTGGGTCTGGTGTATTCTCTGGGAGATGATACAAGAGAAAGACATGAAGAAAGATAGCCAAATGCAAACCTTGACAGAATTCAAGTCTGTCTTATATTCAGAAGAACAGGAGGAAGTGGCAGAGTCTAACTCATTCCTACCACCTCATCTCCTACCACGCTCCTTTGCCCACCCCTCCACACATGCAGGCCTCAAAGTTTCTAGAACACACCAGCCAAGCCTTACTGTGTGCATCTTTATAATCAGAAACTCCATATATCTCTCACTTCCCCACTACCTTCTCACTAAGGCCTCCCCTGACCCTCCAATTTACAATTGTAACTCTTCAGCCAACATTTGCTCTCTCCCGCTTCAGCTTTATTTTATTCCATAGCAGTTAGCACCACCTCATATTGTACATAATTGCATTTTTTAATTTATTTTCTGACTCTCCTCCCTTAGTATACAAGTGGCATAAAGGATAAGACCTTTGCTTTGGTCACTACAGTATCTCGAGGGCCTAGAATAGGTCTTGGCACTTAATAGGATCTCAAGATGAATATGTGAAGGAAAGAATGATCTGAATAACAAAAAATGTAGGTACATTTATGATAGAAAAAAAACTAAAGTGTGCTCCCTACTGGATAATGCATTATTGTGTCTCCCACAGCTGAGTGTCATTCTTTCTGGGCTCCAGGGCTATACTGACATTCCTGGTGAATAAAGAGTTAATCTGTCTGCATGCCTTCGGAGAACATCTTTCCTGGCACCTTCTCCAATTTCCCTTCAAAAAGCTGATCAGATCTGAGATCCCACAAGGGCTTGTCAAATTTAGGATTTGACAATGCATATGAATATTTCTTTGGCACTGAAAATATGACAGGGTTGGAGATGATTATGATAACAGGGAGATTTAGGAAAACATGGCCATAAGGACGAAGGCAGCTGAGTTTTATCCTTAAGTCCTCCTGTGCATGACAGGCAGCCCTTGTAGGTGAGACTGTTCCCAGAGCTGTTACTGCCATCCACTCATGGCACCCCATAGAGCGACCTGGGAGACTGCTGGGATGGCTGCAGATAGGCAACGAAGGTTCTAGCAAGATAAATGGCCTTAGGAGATGATTTTAAGGGTGCAGATGGATTCGCCATGGAAACTGGGATTCTGGAGCTTGATTGGAAGCCCTGGCATGTCATTTAAAGATTTTGGGGAAAATACCAAAGGTTACTAGCAGTAGTTCCATCTGAAAGACCCCCCCCCCCCCAACAAACAAAGGGGTGGTTTAGCTTTCAACATGCTAACCTGAGGCTGCTAACAGCATCAGTCACGAAGCTGGGCTGGGTCTGTTCTAGACAGGGCTGGGTGAGTGAGGCTCCGGGGGAAGCACAGGGGGTGGGCATGGGGGCACGTACACCTCTGCCTTCCTGGCAATCGATCAGATCAGTCAATTCCAAACCGAGAAATGAAAATGCCAGTGTGTGCACACGCGGTCACATTGTGACCCATTTACAGCACAGCAGAACTTCTTGGTTTGGGTCAATAAAGTCAGCTCTACACAGAGAACACTGTAGTTTCTATAATGTCAGTGATGGGAGCTGAGTGAGCCCACTGAGCTGACAGCTTCCCCCTTTGGGCTTCATAATGTCCCGTCACAGGAGAGGGCTGTGATAATCCTTTGGTAGAGAAATGTAGTTAACCTTCATCCAGCATTTTTCCAAACATTTTGCCATGGACTTTAAAAAAAAATATTTAGACATTTACATTTTTTAAATCAGAATAAGACATGTATACTGGTTCAAAACCTACTTTTCTGTTTTAATTCAGTTTTGTTGAAGGAACATTGCATCATCATATTATGTAGATTAAGGCATGCATCACTATAAACCAACAGCTGTATATAATACACCAGTTTGCCACCGTCTCAG
Source organism: Solenodon paradoxus (assembly GCA_004363575.1). Taxonomy (NCBI): domain Eukaryota; kingdom Metazoa; phylum Chordata; class Mammalia; order Eulipotyphla; family Solenodontidae; genus Solenodon; species Solenodon paradoxus. The sequence continues at coordinate 78,430 of RJWH01003380.1, read as the reverse complement.
TTCTTCCTTCACTATACAATGGATCTCCTTGACCCAATTTTGCCTGCTCCTCCCCCCCCCCCCCCCCCCCCCCCCCCCCCCCCCCCCCCCCCCCCCCCCCCCCCCCCCCGCTTCCCCTTCTCTTCCAGCAACCACTAATGCATGCCATGGATTTTTAAAATTTATTTATTTTTTGTAAGAATACCCATTATGTCTTCCAGAACATTTGTGCACCATTCCTTCTTTAATCTGGTCCTCACACACAAGCTGAGTGCTCACTGGCACCGATGCTGAGAGAAGCAAATGCTTGCACATCCTGGTGCTTTTGGGATAAGGAGAGTCCAGTGTGCTGAGGCTTCCTCAAGGGAGCTCTGACGACTATGCTAAAATTACGCTGAGGTGATCGCTACAGAGGTATCACATCAATAATCCTATCAAGAAGGAGTGGAATTTAATTTTTCCAGCTGACTGAGGATTAAGCCCAAAGCCCTTATACTTTTAACTCTTTTGTTAAAAATTTTAAACTATGTGAATTCACAAGCCTCCCTGCCTCAACAAGACATATTCATTGAGCACCAGCCATGTGTCAAGATAACAGATGTGGACCCCAAGCAGGAATTTAGATGCAAAAGATGACTGATGATTTAAGAGATTATGTTTAATATGAACTCATTCCAGAAAAATCTTAGTAACTGTTCTTACTTTTAACAATTCCTTTACCCCAAATTATTTTGTAATTAATCTCTTTTTGCCTCAAAAATCAGATATTGGCACTGTGCTGATTATTTCAGGACTGGCCACCTCTGTTACATGAAAGAAGGCGCTTGGTGAAGAGCTGACCAAGAAGGAGGTCGCACCATCAGAGATCAGTATAGGCTTAGCACTTGGATAAATGGAAAACCACACATTTTCACAGCAGAGATGAGGTGCATCGGGGGCTTCAAAGAAGTCAAGTGTATCTCCAAATAAGACCACAAATCACTTTATAATTTAAGACCTGACAAGCCACAACAGAAATACAGTTAGGGACCCCATTGATTCAGATTTCTTCTTAAATACCTATTTGATTTAGATGATTTGATAGTAGAAACCATACAAATAAGTAAATTCTATTCGAGACTATAAAAATGAAGTATTTTTAATCTATATTACTCTTTTCTTTTTCTTCCAGTGATTAATTATGGAACCATCTCCCACAGTTTCTCAATGCCAAGTGACTAACACAGGAAAGTTTTGGTTTATACCATGAACACCATATGCATTATAGAGCTATATCATCCATCCATCCATTCCTCCATCCATCCACCTACCCACTAAATAATGAACTCATTCTTCAACAAATATTTCAACATCTGTATTTGCCAAACTCTATTATAGTTAATTATCCGGGTATATCATGAACTAAGACAAACATTCTTACCCTCATGTAGGTTTACAGCCTAATAGGTAGAGACAAATATAAATACGGTAACATATCATGATGTATCATATAATTTCTTTTAATGTTAAAAAATAAAATATATCAGTAAGGATTGACTTATTTTAGATAGAGCCTATTCCAAATTATAGATCAGATGCCTACAGGATGTCCTGAGCTTCGACTATATTTAAGGGACTGAGTGCCACTCTTCCCTAGAAACTCTATTTCTAACAATATACCAGTTATAAGCTCCTTCCCTCTCTGAATTTAGCCCAACTAACGTGGTCTGATGTGAATTTTCAGAGGAACAACTTGAAGTTTGCATCAGATAAAGATATCGTAAAGTGTTATTCCTCTTAAAATCCAAGTTGTATTTCATCTCAGACTTGAAAAAGAGACTTTTTCTAGAATAAGCAAATGGGCAGAAAAGATAAGATTACTGACAGGAGGCCTAACCTTTGAATTATAGCACACATTTGGGAAAATAATCTAGATGAGTCCATTTCATTCACACATCTGCACACACACCACATGTGTGGCTTGCAGGAGAGAGGGGTAGGAGCACTGTGTGTGTGTGTGTGTGTGTGTGTGTGTGTGTGTGTGTGTGTGTGTGTACTTTAAAGATAGGGAGAGGAAGAAGTAAAGGAAGGAAGGAAAGAAGGAAGTGAGGGAAGGAGGAAGGGAGAGAGGGAGGGAAGGAAGCACTTTTATTTATTTGCTTATTTATTTTGTTTCCCCCTCAACCCGGACCTGGGTTGTGAACCCTGGTTCTTGCACTTTACATGATCTACACTCCAGCTGCTGGCTTAGTACCTGAGCCACTGGGGCAGGGCACACTTATATTTTTTAAATCCTCGTCTGGGTGCACATAACTAGAGGGAAATATGTGTGCTCGCCAGGGTTTTTTCTCAGTTACCTTGTAGGAAGTTATTCGAAGGTTTCCTTATTAAGTTCCATCGTGATTGGTTTAAATTATCACTTGGGTCATTTGAATGAGTCCTCATGTGTGTGTCACGTTCTCTTTGTTAATGGGTTACAGAGATGCTAGCCTACTTTAAAGTTATTCATTGAAGTTATAAATTTCAAATAAAAATGGGGAAAATTCTCTAGCCCATGCCAAAGTGAGCTGTAAAGGAATAAGTTTCTCTTTATCCTATGAGAGGTCCCCATGACTGGACTGGTAGGACACTGAGTTGGTGAAAGGGTAGAGTGTGGGTAACTTACTAAAAACATAGGGAAAGGCCTCATTTTCTTTAATAACTGAGATGATGAGATAAAAACTTGGTCTTTAAATCTGCATATGATGTTAAATTGGATTGGATGGCTGGCCATTTGGGAAATAGAATTAAACATCAAAACAACAAGTCTACCATGATGACAAGGATATTAAAAGGATAAAGTTCAATTAGGAAGTATACAAAGCAATTCTTATAGGATATAAAACCACACTGTCCTAGACGAAGAAGTGACAGGAGCTAGTTTTGTCAAAAACTTGGAGAAGAAAGATTTGGAGTCCTAGTGGACCACCAGCTGTATGAGTAGGCAGCGCATGGTTTGAAATAAACTAGAACGGGAAACTGAAAGGTTGTGTTACCACATTGTGTTCTCCTATGATACAGTGGGAGGACTTTGTTTAGTTTGTAATCTATAATCACAACTGAAATTTGAGAAGGTTCAGAAAATGATGGAAAGAGGAGCAAGTCTTATGGTAAATGATTAAAACAGTGGGTATATTTAAGCTTAAAAGGAGTACCTACAGAAATTCCCTGTCACTGTGCTTGCCATGTCATGTTTTGAGAGTGTGACTGTTTCAGCAGTCCTCCAACAATTCACAAGCAGAGCTTCTGTAAGATTTATGGACATACACCAACATCATAAATGGATACGTGTTATAACCAGATAGTCTACCAAGACTGAACTGGGAAGAAATAGAAACCTGAAGAGACAGATAACAAATGTGGAAATTGAAACAGCTAAGAAAATCTCTCCCCAAACAACTGCCCAGGACTAGAAGGCCTTACTAGTGAACTTTACCAAATTTTCAAAGAAAATAACACCTATTCTTCTCAAACTCATCCAAAAAATTAAAGGAAGACTATTACTAAAAATATTGTATGAGGTCCACATCACCCTGATACCAAAAGCAGACAAAGATATTAAAACAAACAAAAAAAACTACAGACCAGTAACTTTAGACATAGATGAAAAATTTCTCAATATAATACCAGCAAACTGAATTCAACAACACATTAAAGGGATCATGCACTATGAGCAAGTGGGATTCAGCCCAAGGACACAAAGACGGTTCATCATATGTAAATCATTTAATGTAATACACCACAGCCAAGAAAGGAAGGACAAATATCATATGATCTTATCAATAGATGTAGAAAACATATTTAACAAAATTCAGCACCAATTTATGATAAAACTACAATAAAATGGGGATAGAAGGACCATACCTCAACATAATAAAATCACCTATCACAAACTCACAGCTAATATCATAGCCAATAATGAGAAACTAAAATCTTTTTTTCTTTAAGATTAGGAACACATCAGTCACCACTATCATTTAATTTATTATTAGAGTTAGCCAGAGCAATTACACAAAAACAAAAAATGAAAGAATCCAGATTTGAGAAGAAGTGAAACAATCACCATTTGCAGATGACATGATAATATCCTCAAAACTCTACTAAAAACTAGTAGAGACAACAAAATAGTACAGTGAATTGGCAGGCTACAAAATCAATAAGTAGAAATCTTTTGCATTGCTACATGCTACCAATAAGCTAGAAGAAAAAGAAATTGATAAAATAATCCTGTTCACAACTGCTTCAAAAAGGGTTAAACTCCTAGGAATAAATTTCACAAAGAAGGTGAAAGACCTATATAATGTAAACATCAGGACGATGTTTAATAAAAGAGACACATAAAATGGAAGGATGGTCTATGTTCATGTATGGGTAAAATTAAAATTGTTAAAATGGCCACCTAAAGCAATATACAGTTTCATTGCACCCCCTACTAAAATTCCAATGAAATTTAAACAGATAATGCCGAAAGTTATATTAAACCATAAAGAGTCAAAAAGGATTGCTAATACAATCTTGAGAAAAAAGAAGGAAATAGAGGTATTGCATGATTCAACTTCAAACTATACTACAAAGTGACAGTACTTAAAACAGCATGGCACTGAAAGAAAAACAGACACATCGACCAGTGGATTAGAATTGAGAATCCTGAAATAAACCCACACATATATTGACAGTTAATTTCTGACAGTAGTGCTATGACCATACAATGGAGAAAAGAAAATACCTTTAACAAATGGTGTTGGGATAACTCAAAAGTCACATGCAGAAGAATGAAACTGAATCACTCCTAAATCTATATATAAAAATAAGCTCAAAATGAATTAAAGATCTGGATGTAAGACCCCAAATATAAAATACATAGATGAAAACACAGGTAATACACTCCATGACATCAGCCTTAAAAATGTTTTTAGGAACTCAACTACAGTGACAAGTGAAACTAAAGCAAAAATAAACAAATGCTGCAGAATTAAAAAAATTTTCTCACAGTGAATGAAAACATCAGAACAAAAAGCCTCCTGATGGGAGAAGTTATTTGGACATTATACATCCAACAAGGGGTTAATGTCCAAGTACATGAAGAATTCATTCGACTTAACAACAAAACCCCCCACAAAAAACCCAGTCCAAAAACTAGCAGGTCTGAATAGATACTTTTCCAAGGAGAACATAATGATGACCAACAGACACATGAAACAATGCTCATCATCACTTATTAGGGGAATATGAGTCAAAATCACAAGAAGTTATCTCTCACCTAGGAAAATGACTTACATCAAAAACAAAACAAAAAAAAAACAAGCAAAAAAAACCTAGTAGCAAGTGTTGATGAAAGTATGGGAAAAAAGAGAATCCTTTCACATTGTTGGTGGAACTGTAAACTGACATAATGACTTTGGAAAACTCTATTGCAGTTCCTTAAAAAACTAAAACTAGAACTGCCATATTACCCAGTAATCCCACTTCTGGGCATCTATCTGGAGAACATGAAATCTTGAGCTTGAAGAGATATATATGCACCTCTATGTTTACTGCAGGGCTATTTAGAATAACTAAGATATGAAAACAATCTAAGTTTTCCTTTATAGATGACTGGATAAAGAATACGTGGTATATGCAATAGGATATTATGCAGCTATTAAAAAGGTACCTAATTAAAAATGTTAATTTTCCATTTACAGCACAATGAAACTCAAGGAGATTATGGGAGGTGAAATAAGTCAGGGGAAGGACAAATATTAGATGACTTCTACATCTACAATATAAGGTAACAAAGCAAATGAATGGATAAACAAAATAAAAATAAACCAGAAGACTTTGAGAATAGTCTACTGAGGTTACCAGAGAGGAAGAGGGTAGGAAGTGGGAGCAATGGTGGAATAGTGTCCAGTGATTTTAGTGGATTTAAAAAAATAAAACAATATTCCCTATTGATGAGAAATTCAGATTTAACTGGGTGCTCTGCTTTTTTTTTTTTTTTTCATTTTCTAAATCTCGCATCCTATTTACAGTGTTATCAGTAACTATCCAATAAATGCTTATTAAATTAATTGCTATTATAGGTATTGTGCAGAGAATATAAAAAAATTGAATAAAAAGCCAGGCCGTTGACACAACGAAGGCCTTAGTGAATCCAAAGAACAGAAGAGAGGAGCAGGATTCTGGTAGGACAGAGAATCCAGATTGAATGAGGGGTTTACGAAGGGGAAGGAGCGCTTCTGGAGAGACTCCTGAGATGAAGCACAATTCCTGGTCCCATTCCAGGGCTTGGAGGCTGCCTGGACAGTGCTAGGACTCCTGACATGGACTATGTATTGGACTCTGAGCTCTGAGATGACAAAAAGGTGCAAGGTGACATGTTTGGACAGAGTAGTTCTGATCTACTTATACTCTGTTCCAGAAAATGATTTACGTAGGCATTTAGGCTCTATCTGTTAAATGAATAAATGGAGTAAATAAATGGAATAAATGGAAAACTGGAAAGCAGTGAAACACATTATTTAGAGAATATCATTCCATCAGTGCATCACCCAGACACTCAGGATGAGCTGCGTTTACATGGAGAATGTTAAGTGTGAACTGGTCGGTAGAGACCCTCAGTGATGGAGCATGGAAAGTGAGCTACCTGGATTGGCCACTGAGAAGAGCAACTTCAGGGACTGGAATCCATGGTTTCTCAGACACTTCCAACCCCACAAATCACTTGACATTCTGGAAATTTTCCAAATGGCCAGGGGTCATAAAGGGCGTGTCAGTATTTCCTTCCTTGAACAGATTAAGATAGGCGGAGTAGCAACTACTAGGAAAATATGGACATTAATTTCTATTGTTACATAAACTAGTCAAAATGGGTCTCAATTAAAAACGAAGGAATACTAGAAATTCTCTGTTTTCATCAATAATGCATAATAAAGCTGAAGCTCTTCTCTCATTATGCAAGAAAGCATGAGGCTGGAGCGATTAGGTTTACTTCCTTAGTTTAAGATGCCAATTTTTTAGCAGCACAGACCATGCAAGCAGGGAAGGCTGTAAGGCAGGCTCAATTTTGTAATCATTTTGCTTCCAAAAAAACCACTTGTGGTTAAGACCAAATCACCAAATGAAACCACATGTGTAGCATTTCCTTTCTCTCAGTGATGGATGGAGACGCTTTCTTACTAGGCACTCGGAAGGTTGGTAGGAGCTTTCTCTCCAAAGACCCACAAGAATGGCTGCAAAGATGGGCACCTGTTGTTCAAGGCATATACCCTTCTTGCATGCGTCCTTGGAGCCAGAGCTATTTTCAGGGAGTCTAAGCACTACTGGGTGACTCTGCTCTCTGTCCCCTTATACTCCTTTCCAACCCTGACATGTCACTTGCCTCCACCAGCCAGGCCTCACCTCAGTCTCATTGAAATAGGTAAGGGCTGCAAGTGGGGATGATGACGGGAGCCACCTTAGGCTCTAGGGTAGGTTAGTAGCAATTTTTCTATAGCTTCCAGAACACGTTAGTCATCTATCAGAAACAGCATGGGCTTTGTGAGCTGGATTTAGGCACAAACCCTGTGAGTCCTAACATTTACCGAGGCCTAAGTATGTGTACTGCAGTCTTCTAAGTACTGTGTAAGTATTGCAACTCTTTAATCAGCGTTTTAATGTAGTTTTAATGTTGGTAACACTTTCATCCCCATTATATAGCTAGGAAACTGAGACACTGGAGTAGTTTAGGAGTCAAATTATATCAGATAGCTTTCTAGTGGATGAGCCTTAAGTTTTCTCTTCTGGAAAACAGAAGCATCTACATAAAATGTTTGGGGGAGAAGTAAATGAAACAAAGAACACAAACCTTCTAGAATAGCAAAAACACTTTTAAGTGTTACACGCTACCTCAAAAAACAAAAAAAATCCCAAACAACCTAACCCTACACCTAAAGGAACTAGAGAAACCACATATGAAGTCCAAAGTCAGCAGAAGCATGGAAATAATGTCAATCAAATTGGAAATATATGTAACAGTGACTAAAGAAACAATATAAAAGATCAATAAAACTAGAAGTCAGTTCTTTGAAAAGATAAAACTGACAAAACCATAAGTAGGCTCATCAATAAAAAAGAGAGAAGTCTCAAATAATCAAGTTCTGAAAGGAAAGAGAAGTTTCTACTGATAAAACAGACAGACCCAAGACTCCTAAGAGACTACTAAGAACAATTATATGCCAACAATTGGACAACCGAGAAGAAATAAATGCAACCCTAGAATTATGCAATTTTCTAAGACTGGATCAGGTAGAAAGAGAAAATCCGAATAGACATGTTACCATGAGGAGTTTGAATTGGTAATCAAAAACCTTCCCCCAAATCAAAGTCCAAGACTCGAAGGCTTCACTGGGGAATTCTACCAAACATTCAAAGCAGATTTTATATCTATTTTATTTAAATGCTTCCAAAAAACTGAAGAGGGGGAACACTTCCAAATTTATTGTACAAAGCAAGCATCAGCTTGTTATCAAACTGAAAGATGTCACTAAAACGAGAAAATGAAGGTCAATATAACTGGTGAAGATAGATGCAAAAATTTTCAATGAGATATTAGCAAACTGAATTCAACAATAAGGATCAGACACCAGGATCAAATGGGACTTGTTCCAGGAATGCCAGTATTGCTCATCATTTGCAAAATAATCAACATGATACTCCAAATCAACACAAGAAAGGGTAAAAATCATATAATCTTCTCAGTAGATGAAGAATATTTGACAAAACCCAACATCCATGTATAATGAAAGCTATCAACAAAGTGGGTATAGAGGGAAACCTAAATATAACAAAGTCCATATATGATAAGATCATGGATAACTTCAAATTCAATGATAAAAAGCTGAAATGCCTTTCCTCTAATGAGGACTAAGATGCTCACACTTGTCCCTTTTATTCAGTATAGTAGTGGTTAAGTCCTCAACAGAGCTATTAGTCAAGAAAAAGATATAAAGGTAATACCAATGCAAAGAAGGAAATAAAACTATTTATAGGTGACCTTTTGTATAAAGAAAATGCTAAAGAATTCACCCAAAACTGTTAGCACTAATAAATTCAGTGAATTGGGATACAAAATCAATATACAAAAATCAGCTTTGTTTCTATACAACGATAAACTGTTCAAAAGATAAATTTAAAAAGCAATTCTAATTGTATCAAAAAGACTAAAATGTGTAGGAATAAATATAACTAAGGAGGCAAAAGAACTGTACACCGAACCATGTTACACAGATGAAAGAAATCAAAGAAACACAAAGAAATGGAAAGATGCACCATGCTCATGGGTTGGGAAAATTAATATTGTTAAAATGTCTGTATTACCCAAGGCAACTTGTAGATGCAATGCCACCCCTATCAAAATTCCAAAGGCATTTTATCACAGAAAAAGAACAATCCTAAAATTTGTATGAAATGCAAATAGCCAAAGATTTTTTAGAAGGAAAAACAAAGCTGAAGGCATCACTTTCCCAAATTTCAAACTCTATGACAAAGCTGCAATAATCAAGAATATGACACTGCTGTGAAAATGGAGACAGATCAATGGAACAGAACATATACACACACATACTCACACAATGAAACACCACTCAGCTCTGAAAAAAGAAAGAAATCTTGCCATTTGCAGCAACATGGATGTACCTTGAAGGCAGTATGCTAAGTGAAGTAAGTCAGCAATGTGAGACAAATACCATATGATTTTACTTATATGTGAAACCTGAAAATAAATCAAACCCAAACTGGCAAACAAATCTAAATTAAATCATAGAGACAGAAAATATTGATGGTTACCAGAGGGGTGGAGGTTTAGGGAATGGGCAAAAGGGGTGAAGGCAATCAAGAGGTAAAAAAATTTCAGTTACAAAATAAGCCAGTCCAAAAATAAGCTTGGGGACGATCGTAAATAACATGGTGTTATAAATCTGACCATTGCTAAGATGATAAAGAAATTGATTGTGATCACTTCACAAATTTATGAGTGTTAAATCATTATATTGAGTACCTGAAACAAATAATGTTGCATATCAATTACTCTTCAATTAAAAAAACAAAAGAATATTAAGCATCTAGCCCAGGGAATACCACCCATGGCCACTTAATGGCTGGTCCACTCCCGTAACTATTGATGTGGTTTTCTAAAGCGATTGCCATGGATGAGGGCCATGGTTGCTAGCATTGCAAAAGAACACATAATACAAATGTTCATTTATTTTTGGCTTTAGAAATGCAATTTTAAATAGGCAGGCTCCAACCTACGAACACACTGTCCTCAATAGTTCATTTATAAATCAGCTGTTCAGAAACATAAATACATTTCCCCAGAGGAACAATACTGTAAGTGGTTAGCTCATTAAAGGCAATTTAATCCATAAGAGCAGAACTTTAGCGTTCATATTATTAGCTTATATTCTGAGAACATTCATTCACTTAACACACTTACCATGTACCAGGCACTGTCCCAGGAACTGAATAGAGGGAGTTATTGGAAGCATGTCTGGGGCCTCAAAAAGCCTATAATGTAGTAGAGGAAATGGGCATTTGATCAGGGACTCCAGTGAAGGGACACAGGGGGTTCTGGCTGTTATAGAAAGACACAAGTGGGTATCTGAGGTTGGGGAGGCACAGGAGACGGGGGACAAAATATTGGAGGAAATGAGAAGAGTGTTCCCTTGCTTGAGTTCAAGACTAGCCCTTAAACTTTGCCTCTACCTTCACCCCCCACTTCCTGCCACTTTCCTTGGCTCCCACTCCAGCATTCACAGCTGACAGACTCTATTTTCCTACATCTGTGTCCACAAATCAAAAATCCTTGATTCTCCAGTCCAAGGGCATCACATCTAGGTGTTAAGAGGAAGACAATCTTTAAAAAAAAAAAAAAAAATTAAAAAAAAAATCAGTTACTGATTTGTGATTAAACCATCACTCAAAGTCCCCATTTTAAAATAGAAGCAGATAGTTTTTGTTTTTTGTGTAAACATGGAATTGGAAGTATAAGCCCTTGTTCAGCCCAGCTCACGCATTGCTGTGGGAAGCATTTTTCTTCAGTCTTCTTCTTTTGCCCTGAGCCACACATCCCTTTGAGGCCAGCGCTGTGTCCCACCGAGGGTGGAGAGTGGTGGTGGATTGGCCCCTTGTCTGAGTCCTCTGCAGCCAGGGGACTCACCTGGAACACGGGCGTATTGGACAATGTATGATTTCATGACACTTCAGAAGCTCCCTTCTGACTACTCTTCAGGGCAGCTGGCAAACGGTTCAGCTTCCCAACCCCAAGCTCCTCTCAAGTCACCAAAACAGAGTGCCAAGGACCAGTGGGATAGATAACTGCATCATTTTGGTAAAAGTCTCTTTTCAATGACCTGGGTTGAGAGAGAGTGTTGTAATTCCAGCTCAGGAGGACATTCTGAAGAGCTGGGGCAGGGGGACAGTTGGAGTCAGGAGAAGAAAACCCCCCAACTGTGACTACTGGGGAAGACAGTAACTCCTCTGCACAAATGAGTTCCTGAATGAACAAACGACTGAATGGCACAGGCCTCGTCAAATAAATTAACCTTACGGTGTGAGAGCTGAGTGTCTACTGATTTCTCCTGTGTGTGCACGCAGTGTGCACTTGGGTGTATGCATGTGTGTGTATGCTGTGTGTTTGTGCACTTTGCACGGTGGATCACACTTGCCCTGGAATACAGGTATGCAGGCTCCAGAACACTGATGGTCAACCTGACTCCATGGTCACCATGCCCACCATGCCACAAACAGTTGTGGCTGTCAGAACACAGGAGAACTGAAGGAATCAAGTTATTCTATCCACATGGTTTGGACTCCAAATTGTGTATAATCTTGTCAGACCTAGTGGTGCCCTTCTGTGGCAGGGCTCACCAGTGACACTGCTCTGGGGGTGCTCTGCTGGTGCCGAGAGGCCCTCTGACTTGGACCTGCCCTCACCTCCACCAGAAGCCTTCTCCGTCATCTGGCACCCACTGGCATCCCAGGGTTAAAGCCACTTCTCTGACAGCAGCCTCTCATTAGCAACCTGGAGTGACTGCTGTGGAGGGCTGCATTGTTCTGGGTTTGAACATCGATTTGCATAATGAAACAAGTGAGAGGGACGCTTGCCCATTCAGGTAGCCCTGATTGGCAGAGAGATAGGGATTTGTACGTAATTGGCTGCAATTAATTTGATGCGCTTATATAATGTGAAAAGGAAAAGGCAGAAAATTGCTTGGTGCTCCAAGTCAAAGGCACATGTACACCCTCGGTGGTGTGTGCATGTTTGCAGTGAGGGCTGCTTGCGCCTGTAAAGGCATGTGAGTGGATGACCTTGTATGTTCGCGTACATGTTTTTCCCCATGGGAGCCAGAACAGGCTCAATCCCCAGAGGTTCCCGTGCCCGTGAGGTCTGAGGCTACTACAGCCTTCATATCACAATGCTGTTAGCCATCTTGTTCAATTTGTATAGGAGGTCACTAGGAGACATCACTAGACATCACTGCATTCTGTCTTCTGTACCAAGATGATACCCAGTCTAACATTTCTTTTGTATCCAGTCCAAAAAAGGCTGAGTCCCAGCTGTCTCCAGGTCTGCTGGCAATCAGCACTTGCAAGGAACTTAATGGGCTTATACTTAACTCAGAACTTACTGTGGAGACATGTGAGAAAGTTTAAGGGGAGTAAGCATTTAGAAAATAGGATTATTAAGGTGGTTTACCGACTCAAGCTACTCGTGTTCTCCTTGCCACAAGTACTTCAGTACCAGTAAATACTGGTTTTGCTTTATTTCCCTTCTGAGATAAGAATGGAGGGATGTGTGGGTGCATCTACCTGCTTTCCAACTCCCTCTTTTCTGCCATCCTTTCTTTTTCCCTAAGGGGAACATTCCCCCAAATGATATGCTTTCCTTCCTTGCAGGATTTCAGAAATATATTGGTTACTTCCTAGGGGAAAGAAAACAGGGCTCCCCACAAACATGGCATGACTCTTTGGTTCATCCATCTAGTCAATCCTCAGCAAATAATTGGCTCTTAAATTTGTGCAAGGCTGCTGAGCACGGAAAACAGATAGCAGTGCCCTTGCTGGAGATAATTCTAGATTAGGCAGACAAAAGTCTCTTCTAGGTTACGGGGCACTCATGTTGGGTTGTGAGTGGGAAGCCACTCACGATGGGGCTGTGTGGGTCCATAATCACCTACTTGAGAACTGATAAATCAGTTCAGAGAGGGTCCCCAAGACAGCAATTTGAATGGATTCTACTGCCTCAGGTTAGTGTTAGAAGCATGCCTCTCCTCCCCATGTCAACACATTTATAAATACTCTCTCAAAGGATGGGCATGATTAAAAATATCAATAGATGTGAAGACTCTAACAAATAGGCATGGGACATAGTATATGCTCATTAAATGGTTCAAAAAGAAGGACAGAGAAAAACATGCAGGCGTGACCCTGAGAAGCCCAGGAGCTCTTCATGTAGCCAATACATAAAAATCAAAGTGGAGTCAGTGCGCACAGATTCTGGACTCCGGCTGTCCTCCCCCCTCCTAGGCGCTGGGGTGTTGGGAAGTCAGCGGGGGCAGGAAAAGGAGTCGTGAGAGGCCAGGGAGTACCTACTAGGCATGACAGGTGTTCAGAGCAGGCTCTTCTGCTCCTTCAAGTTCCTGGCTTCTCCAGGAAACCTCCCTTTGAGAACCTTCCTGGGTAACTCCCTCCTGGCAGCTGGTCACTGAACATCAGTCCCATCAGCTTCTCCACCTGCTCACACTCTCCAGCATGTTTGTTTCAGTTGCCTTATGCTGAGGAGAAAGCTCTTTGGGAAGCCTACCTTTAGAAACCCGACCTCCCCCTCCCAGCCCAGACTGACCCCTCCTTCTCAAGTAGTCTAAGCAGGTCTTGCCCCACTGATCCAAGTCTGGCCCGCTCACCAGGTGACAGGTGTTAGTCAAGACCTGTCCCCATTGGTCGTCTCAAACATGAGCCAAATGTCAGCTCCTTCTCTATTAACTGCAAGGATTAACCGAGCTCCATCAGACCAAGCTCTCCAAATGATCCTTCAGTAGCTTTAAAACCACCCCTTTGAGTACCCAGAGGGCTCTCCTAACCCTTTTACACTTTTGGTTTCTGGCTGCCTCCTGGGAGGTACCGTCAGATAGGTGCTCTCAACACTTAGGTCTGGTGGACAGTGCTACTCCGCTGGGAAGGCTCCCATCCTTCCCTGGCAGCCAATTCTCCTTGTATCGCTGCAATTGAAAGAACTACTCCCACAGACTAAACAGACCACTTTTAAAGTGCAGACCTAGACCCTGATCTTCTTCCCCTGCCTCTGCCCCCTAGAACAATGGTCTGAGTCTGTTTGCTTTCTTCTCCACCTGGGCAGCTTTCAGAATCGTACTGGTCTGGCGCTGATACCCTAGACACTAATTGAAGCTCCCCAGGAAGCAGGATTAAAATACCAGAGGAAAGGCCTGAAACTATAGCAGAATCTGAGTGGTTTTCAATAGCTCTGTGTGACCAGGCTGGAAAGGAACATTCTAGATGGAATTGTCATGAAATGGTGGGAGGACTCTCCAGCCTCAGGCCCTGCAGACCTCTCCTACCAAGCACAAGCCCAGCTTTGCACAAAGCTTCCAAAAATATAACAGGTCCACTGAGACCCTTGCCCACTTTTGCTATCATTATGGTGAGAGAGGCATCAGAAGGTCATAAAGGTCAAAGGAGTCACAAAAGCCCAGAGCCAGCCCAGGCCATGATCTTTACTGTGAATACAATTCTGACATCTCTAAAATCTGATTCATTTCAGACCTGGTGCCTGTGGTCACAGATAAATTTTCATGGCTGCATTAATTTGTCTCAAAGGACTTGAACCTAGTTGCCCAGAAGTAAAACACTAATTCTTAATAAATCCTCAATCCACAAGCCAGGATTCAGTGAGTGTAAAAAAGTTTAGCCCCCTTGTACTTGAACACTTATTCAACAACTTTGTGTTTAATCAAAGAGAAAAATATGCTGAAGAATGTTCTTATCTTTCTTGGATGTAAATAAACTTCAGAATGAAGGACATGCCCTCAAGAGGAAAATGAAATCACTCTCTTCTGTTAGAAATGGTGACCGAGCTGTAAGTAGATCCAAACTCCCATCGGATTTCCCAGACCACCTGCAATTCCTACCCTGGGAGCTGGCCTCACAGGGAGACACCCATATAAAAGTCACACAGGTAAAGCCAATAATCTCACCCGTTCAAAGAAGTGTCTAGCAGTCTCCCTACTTCAGAGCACCTGAAGTTTCCCGCTGTGTGCTATGCTCCAGGCTCTGACTTCTACTAACTAGAATTGTTGCTGAGCCTGGTGAAGCCGCAGTTATGTCTGTGCAGTCCACATACATCACAATGACCCAGGTTCGTATGCCAGAATCAGGGGGACAGCCAAGATGAACAACTGAATAAATAAAATGCTGCTTCCTCTTCTCTCTTCCTGCCTGCCTCTGCTTGCATTTATTCCTGTCTGCACCTTTCCTTTAAAAATATTGTTGCCTATTGCTGACTTCCTTTTGGAACACAGTTCAATTTTATCTGGTTAGGGAAACTGAATTCCTACCCATAGTAATTTGTATAGTTGCATTTAACATATTTTTAAGGCTCTAGGAAGTTTCCATTCCTCCAATATCTTATGTAGGGATACCTTTCTAAGAAGAGATGTACAGAGCAGTTCTAGGCCAAGACTGAGTTCTGGTGCTTTCTTTACCCTCCCTCCAGAGCTCTGTTCCTCCCTCCCTCCATTTTGTCAGTTCATAAGAAGATGACTTCATTGCTATCCATGGAATGAAATAACTTCTTTTCCTGTGAGAAAGATAACTTTCTTCAGATAAATTTTGTAAGATGTATGTTCTGTGTTCATGAGAAGCTTGTGATCTTTATGTAGCATTGTAAGTGCCAAGTTCTTAATTATCCAGGCATCTTTACCATCATTATGTTTAGAAGCATAATGATTATATACGTGCGTATGTACATGTGTGTATGTTTGTGTGTGCACGTGTATATATGTATATTGAGACATGGCACACATGTACATCTATGTATATACATACATGCATATGAGTGTGCATTCCTGTGGGACAAGGAATGTACAAGGAATATATGGTCACCTACATGAAGAGAGAGCACATCTGTTTGCCTTTGATAAGAAAAATGTCACCTGTACCTGATGATCAAATAAATTCCCTTCAACTTCTGTAATCTGGACAAGGCAGCACAATCCAGAATATGAGAGCTGCATTCATAATACTTTCCCTAGAAAAGAGCTGTGAGCATCTCTCACAGACACACGTCCTCGGTCTCCTTTCACAATGACATGACTCCTAAGAGGCCTAGTAGAAGGTGATGTGGGCAGTGAACACACAGCTACCACACCGCACATGCTGAGAAACTAATGCTAATCAAGTCCAAGGACAGCACAGGGGGAGCACCCAGTAACACCTGGGTTTCATTGTCACCATAAAATAAGCAGTGTGCAGAAGACTCCCTTGCCACATGAAACATGTTCTTTCACCTCTTCAGTGTGACATCGGTGGGATCTTCTAGCCAGTGGGGAGAAGGGAGAAGAGATGTTGGACAATGCCTGCTCAGGCAGGACAGGGCTGGGCAGCTGACGGGGGCTGGACCAGTCAGGAGAAACCCCCAGCCCAGAGGCTGTACTGAGCCCAGAGTGCTGCTTGCCTGAGGGGCCCCAAAACCCTGGGCTTGCTTCCTGTGGCTGCTGCAACAATTCGCTTAAACTTGGTGACTCAATGCAACACAAATGTGTTCTCGCATGGTTCTAGAAGCTGGAAGTCTGAAATCAAGATGCCGGCAGGGCTGTGCTCCCTCCGGAGGCTCCAGGGGAGATTCCAGACCTTGACACTTCCAACTCGGTGGCTCCAGATTTCCTTGTGGCCACTCCTCTCCAGTCTCTGCTCTGTCATCTGGTCTCCTCCTTTCCTGTGTCAGGTCTCCTGCCCTTCTCTTAGAAGCACGTATGTCATTGAAGTTAGCATCGACCTGGATTATCCAGGATGATCTTATTTGGAGATCCTTAACTGAATCACACTTGCAAAGAGCTTTTTTTCCCAATAAGGTCACACTCGCAGATTCCAGGGGAACATGAGGACACGGACATATCCTCTGGGGGCTGCCGTTCCACCCACTATGGGCCCCAACAGTAGGGCAGAGCTCTGAGGTGAGGCGTCATGGAACAGCGCGAGGCAAGGGCTGTTCAAGGAGCAGAGGGCACAGGGAAGCCCAGCGCCATGAAGGGACACACACGGAAGAGGGACAGGGGCCCAGTAACCCCAGGGCATCTATAGTCTGGCACGGGGAGGGAAACCGCTAAGAGTCCTGCCTCAGCCAAGATGGAGTCAGGAATTAGGGTTAAAGGGAGCCTGCTGCAGTAATAAAACCAGAGAAGTAGAGCTAGGGACCCCTGCCCCCCTGCCCCATGCTGATCCCGTACAGAATATAATCTCTCGTCACAGCCTGCATATACCTGCTCTTGACCAGCTATTCTAAGAGGACTAGTTGCTCTAACAGTCCCAGAGCACTCCCATGTGATAAATCACACCCTCGTTTTGCTCAGCGACCTGGAGGTCCAGCTGGGCCCTCATTCCTAGCTCCCTGGCTAGTCAAGCCTGCCACCTTCCCTGGGAAGCTATTTTTAGCCCCATATTCCAGGGTCTGCCCAAGACCATCTGTGCCCCGAGCAGGGTGAGACAGATCAGATGGGGGTCAGCTGGCTCCCAATGGCTTTCAGCCTAAAGTTAATAGGGCAAGGAAAACACATTTGTACGGTGGCGAGCATGACCTCCTTTCCTTCCACATGCTCCAATACCATCCAAAGGTCTCAGTGTAGCGGTGGAATAAATACGCTCATCACCAGCTTGTTTTCTTCTGGAATGCATATTTACTTACTTATTTGCATATTGATTTAAGAATCAGACCTTGCCTCTATTCCAAAAGGATAGGAGATGACTCCCAGACCCTACGGGGTTGCTCAGAAACTCAGAATCATCACCACCTGGAAAAGTCAGGGGGCGCTCAGTTAGTTGCTCAAAGGTCATCCTGACTGTACCCGCCACCCACATACAACAGGCCAAGATAGCTGCCCTCATTAAAGAGAGAAGCACCTTTGTGACATTTTAAAGTTACTAAAGTTCCTCTAGTTCCTTGAGGAAAAGAATTGCAAACTATAATGCAGGTATGTGTCCCATGGGCAGCAGGAATACGTGAAGCAAAAAGCAGCCCAATCCTCTCAGGAGCCCCGTGGCCAGACAGCAGTCTGCGTGACTTTTGCAGCTTTCTCTGACCTTCACGGCTTCTGCTTCCCTGCAGGCCTCCTTCACCAGACTCCATCACTGACCTCTCTCTCTCCTGCTGCCTCCTCTCTCCTACCCTTTACAGTAGCTCACGGCTCAGGGTCATAGGAGACCCCGGCTAAAGTCAGTTTGGGGACCATTAGCCAGCCGAAGTACTGAACATCACCATTAGTCTCTGTTTAACCTAATTTATCTCTGAAAGACTTATTAAATGAAGTGCAAATGTTAAAATACTACCTAATTAGTATGGGTCTGTTAATCAGATAGCTGCTGTTTAGTAGAGAAAAAAGATTGAAGTTGTTAAGCTTTGACAAGGTAGATGGAAGCACAGGGAGAAAGGGGTTTAACTAGAAAGAGTCTGGGGACCCACATAGTGGGCACACGGTTTAGGGTCTGGGGGCGGCCAGGAGCGTCAGAGGGGCAAATCACTTAACCTCTCCAGAATACAGTTTCCGCAACTACAAGTGGAGATATTCATAGCACCATTACATAAGATAATCCACGTAATGTATTTGGCATTACGCCTGGCTCCAAAGCTTGAAAAAAAAATTCTAGCAGAGATATTACTGTTGCCGTTATATTAATACTAGTGATAATCATCGTTATCAGTCACAGTAGTAGATGAGGTAACAGCAGTCGGTAGTGGTGTGCTGGACCCTGAGAGGGTTCAGTGGAATGTACACAAATATTAGCAGAGAGGGCAGGGCATTGAAAAGGGTATCGAGACTCTCCTGAGCTATGTCATCACCCTGCTTGGGATTAGCAGCAAGAGAGACAGCCTGGCAGACTGATTACTGAGCCAAACGAGGAAGGACTCAGACCTTGGCTCTGTCACTTGATAAGGTGTGAATTGAGAAAAATCTCTGTACTTTCCAGAGTTTCAGTGTCCTAACTTGTAAAGTGGGAATAATCGTACTCACATAAAGATTATACAGAGAGCATATATAATGTACCAGTAAACAGGGTCCTTCCTTCACCTGGCCAAGCTCTTTGCCCTCCACACTGCAGTTGGCAGACTGCAAAATGAGAAGCCCATCTGGACAGGCAAGAAATGGTATTGGGGGTCCTTTGTTAAGAGAAGAAAGATGTCACCAGCTCCCTTACCTCCTCCTCCCACAGTGGGGACTAACGGAATGTACAGTAGGGCAGTTTGGTGTTAGAATTTGCACTCATATTTAGTTACAGCAGGCTGTGGGATAATTCTGAATTTACTGATGTCAGGTGCCACTGTGGGATGGAAACCATCCAGTAAAAAGGAGCCCAAAATAGGTTTTCATGGAAATTTAACTTTGAGCATTATGGTTTTGTGCTGTAACATAAATGGGATCAGGGAACTTTTTTATTTCTGCCATGAAATTAAAGAAAACTTCTTAAAATATGTAAATGTAATGGCAACACATTATTTCCAAGCAACCCTCTAAGATATTGATCATCTGATCTGAGTTATATGGAAGCTATACCATTGGTAATAGTCAAAACAAATTTAGGAAGCATCTCCATTAAAAATGTTACTTTCTATTGCACCCTGGTGGACTAGTGGATACGTCTGCTGCCCCTGGTCAGCACAGGCCACATACATCCCAGGAACCCAGGTTCATGTCTGGGGGCAGAGGGAAAAACCAAGATGAACAACTAAATAAAAATAAAGTGCTTCTTCCACCTCTCTCTTCCTGCCTGCTAGCCTTCATTCCTGCCTGCACCTTGCCTTTAAAAAAATAAATGCTACTTTCCTTGATGAAAGAATAACTACATTCAAATGGGAATCTTCGGAATGACCTCATTTCTACTCTCAATATTATTAGAGGACTTTATTATTTTCTTTTCCTTTTTCTAAATTCATAGAATATGCTTCCTCTTATGCAGTCCCAAGACTTTGTTTTCTTTAGTTTTGAAGTAAAAACTAATAAGAATTTTGACATTTTAAATATGCTTTTATAAAACTCCTTTGATTTACATTACTCTTCCTGACACTGATAAGCAGTTATATGTCATTAGTTACTTAAATGTTTCCTGTAATTATGTAAATTATGTTGACACATTCTGGTAGGATGCTTAGACTTTATTCTTTTATCATTTGCAAAGTTCTGAAATGTATCAGATTACAATTTTCAAGCATTTTTCAAATTAAACATCTTCTAAAGGGTTCTTACTCTCTTGTTGATTGCTTTGCTTATAATGCTTAGTCCACTGCTTTGGGTAAGAGAAAATCATAAGAAAATAGACCCTCTCTCCCCAGAGATCTTGTTTGAACAATAACACAGTTATGGCCACTGACTGTGATGCTCATGGTCAGAGAGAGGGGGATCCAATCCAGGGTATACAGGTGTTATAGAGTGGAAGGCAGGTGTCATCATGCAGGCAGGAGTGACTGCCATGAGAGGAGAGAAGGGTTCACTGCCCAGCTGAGCCAAGGAGAGCAACACAAGTACACTGATCTCTAAATTGGGGTTGAGTTTCTCTAGGAGTTTGGTGAGTGAAGAAGTCAGAAGAAGATCTCATGCAGATGCTCAGAGAGAAGCAGAGTTAGGAAAAGATAAGGAATCAAGGAAGTGTAGGCTACAAGATCAAGAAGCTCAGTACTGGCCAAAGAGCCTGGCAGACTGGAGCACATTGGGAATCATTTGTAAAGGATTTAAAAGGCACTTTGGAAAAAAATTGTCTTTATTCTAAAAGCAATGGAGTCACTGAAGTTCTTCACATGATCCAACTGTTCAGAACACAACTAACATGATGGGGAAGACAGACAGGTGACAGCCTCTCTTGTTGAAGCAGCCTAGATCCACACGTTCTTTTAAAACCACAGAAGGGAAAACAGTCTTCCTTTATCTCAAGTACGCTTCGTTCACATAGGAAATCATTCAGCTGTTACCTGGTAGCCCATGAAGGTATGAAAATGATTAATACAGTGCCCTAAGCAACTTTCAGAGTATTTGAAGAAGAGATTATGATGAATAAGATGGATCCCCCATTTAACAACTCAAATCCCCAGGAAGGGTTGACTCCCAATACTCTGCCTACCGATGCATGAGGACATGGTCCTGTCATACTGTAAACCCACGGGTGGGAACATGGCCAGCACGCCTCAGCCATTTTCTGACATGAGAACACACTCTATTGTCCCTCTCGCACATCTACATGTGGATTTCCAGACTGGTCCATCATGCTCTGGCCACATCCACGTTTTAGGATGACATAGCCTTCCTCATCTAAGTCATAACATGTATGGAACCTTGATGAAGTATTTGTTCTTAATCTCATTACTGCCCAGGTTAAAGAAAGAGGCACACACGCACGCGCGCACGCACACGCACACGCACACACACACACAAAGAAAATGGAGTGAAGGGAGATGTCTAACTCAAATTTTCAAAGAGGACCATAATGATGAAGGAAGGATATGGACAGAGACACAGAGAAAGGTTTAAAATTGAATAAGCAATATGTGGATAAAACCTAACTTCATGCATAATTAATCATAAGTTAGAAGAGAAGTAAATAAGAAGCTTAAAAATAAAGGGAGAAGAAAATACAAGAGGGAATCTTTCAAAAATAAGTAAAGAGAAAAACTAGAGGGAACATGAAGAGGTAATACACATAGTGAACTGCAATCCATATTATATTTTTAATACATTTTTAATTCCCTTCTCTATCTTCCTCAAAGGCTTTCAATGTTCTTGGTGAGTAGAGAGGAACAGATGGAGAAATCAGAACCTGAGCCCCCCAAAGAGAACACTTCCTCCTTTCCATTCTTCTCAAACCATTTGCTAAGTGTTTCAAGATTTATCTTGGGGAAAAACCTAGCCGTGCTATAAATCATAAATTCTCTGACCTATCTGGTCTAACTCACGCCTGTCTATTTCTTATAGCTCATCTGGTGGAAGTGGTGGGAAATTGCGTTTTCTAAATTGAAAGGAAACAGTAGAATATTCGTTACATATGAAAGTCTCCAGATTTATGCTGGGGCATCCATGCACATGAAGGCACCCTCCACAAAGGCGTTTCCTATCACCAGTCCCGGACCACATGAACCCAGTGTCATGGTTCAGGTGACAGAGCTCCTATGCAAGCTGATGCTTCAGGCAGACTGGACCCGATGTGTTGAGGTCAGGTTTCACACACCCTCACCCGGAAAAGATGGAAGTTTTTGCCTTCCTCTCTCAACTCTCAGCAGGGGCTCCTACAATTGGTATGGGGTAACCCAAGCATCGGCCCCACACTGGGCAATCATCAAGTTCAATAGCAGTTACTTCTCTTCAGGACACAATGAGAACCAGCCTCCTGCTCAGCCTGGGAACACACGAGTGTGCAGGGGAACAAAGGGAGAGCCCACAGCCAAATGCCACTGGGAGGAAAATGATGGCCATAATGGGCTGGGGCCCTCAGGGTGGGTGCACAGGGCGGCTTCTTAATAACACTCCAACCTGGGCAGCTCAGCCGCCTGAGCGAATCCAACAAGAGGTACCATATACTCAGAAACTGCCAACATACCAAGCCCCTCATTTGTAGTCCAGAGCATACTCCTGACAGTACTCTTTTCTCATCAGAAGTCAAGTGTGAAGTGCTATTATTTCAGGAGGGAAACTGATTTCTGCTCCCATATCTCAATGGAAGGACATGTCAGAAAGAACAGCCAAGTCTCGTGATTTAGAAAATGAACAGGTACACAGAACTCTGAGTACAGTTCAGGACGGCATTGAGGGAAAGAGAGGGTTCAAATGGTTCTCCTACCTTTTTGTCACTCAGGCCCGAAACCTGGTCCACATACTCCTCTTGGATCATGAAGGCAGCTAAGTTGGCAGTGTAGCTGGCAAGAAAGATGACAGCGAAGAAGGCCCACACAGACACCATGATTTTGGAGGTGGTCCCCTTTGGGTTCTGCACCGGCACAGAGTTGTTAAACACCAGACCCCAGAGTAGCCAGATAGCTTTGCCGATGGTGAAAGATGGGCCACCTGGCTCTGGAATGATGAAAAGACAAGGACAAAAAGTTAGGACAGTCACCAGTACGGCTGAAACCCACAAGGATCCGGAGCTGGTAAGGTCCTGCTCCGAGGAGGAAACTCGCTAACAAAGACCCAGCCTTCTTAGACTTCAAGTGGAGTGTTAGTAACTCTCTTTTTCCAGGAATCGAGGAAGGTTCTTTAGAAGAAAAATCAGGTACCTGGGTGTGTGTGGGATCCTGTTCTAATCAAGAGTCATGATTCAGTGGGAGCTGGTGGGGCCACCTAACTGTCCCAGTGGACCCACAACCCTCAAGTCAAAGCTGAGTTACCACGCCAACCACCTCATCATTGCCACACCTGTATCCTTCTTACTAAAATCAGTATTTGTATTCACCTAGAAATCATTCCAGTTCAAGAAAGGTCAGCAAGGACTGTGTCGGGGTCTGTTTTACCATTGTCATATAACTCCTCCAATTTATTCACACGGATACTGGATGGTTTGAATGCACCAAGGACAAAGGAATTTTCTTGAGCTTCTAACCCTTAGCACTAAATGTTTCAAAGACAATCTTGACCCTGCTCCAATGCCAGCGCCTCTCAATTGGTTCCCTACAGGGGTAGCATTCTGTGTAAAAGAAGATCAGGGAGCCCAAAGAGGACATCCCCATCCCTTGACTGTGCCACAGGGATCAGAAGACAAAACAAGAGGCTGTCTTTGGCTTTCCTCCACCAACCACACCGAGAATGCCAATGCTCCTGCCGATAAGATTAGTTGGAGTTCACCACTTTCTCTGCTTAGAGACGGCAGGTCTCGCCCTTCGTCTGGGTTTTGCACGCAGCCTTCCTACTGGAGGAATGAACAGCTGCCTGCACAGTCTCAACACCCATCAGTACCGGTCCCACGATGCTTTCTGTGATCCCAAGAGCATCTGCTCAGCCCACTAAATCATCCCTGACTACACTTGTCGAACCTAATATCTAACTGTGCATACGCATCTGTGCGAATGGACGCTATTTTATGGAACAGATGTGTCGCTAAAAAGTTGTTTATAAATCAAGGATTTGTATGTTGCAAAATGCCCCCAAGGAGACTTGATATTTAAAGTGGCCCCATGTTGCATTCCTTTGAGATGACAAGCAGTGTCCTTTGATAAAGTGGGTAATGGTAAGGCCTCGCTCTCGAATTGTGTCTAGATTTTCACCTCCTTGATTTCAGACCAGTGGTGGGGAAAGTGCACAGTAGCTTTTGTTCTTGACATTGTCAACATATGTAGCTACTCATGTACTGACACAGTCCACTTCTGGAAGGCTCTTTGGCACAGGCAGAAAGTGTCCTGACTGGACTGCATTGTGGAGACATCTAATCTTCTACCCAGCATGCACAAGGCGAGTAGGGAGGCGGATCTGCACTGGGAAACACTTCAGTGCAAGTGGCTCAAAACCTGGGCGGTAAGCAGTAGACATGCTCGGAGCTTTTGATCAACACCCCGGGCACTCCCGCCCCAGAAATTCTTATTAAATGTGTGTGAGGTGGGCTGGTTCTCCAAATATGCAACCAATGTGCCGAACTACTACTTTGAATGTGAAACGAGTATTAGTCCAAGTCTCGCTCTCAACTTAGTGAGTCAGAATATTAGAAATTGGAGACCTAAACATCTCTTTGAGTGCCTCTGAGAATATTCCTTTGTGTAGCTGGGGTTAAGAATTATTATTCTTGGAGGTATAATTTCAGGAGAAAGGTGGGAGAAAACTCAGAGAAGGTGTAACATTTCCTAATCCTAGTTCTTAGGAAGTTCTGAAAGAGTTATTTCCAAGGATCCATGGCCCCCTTTGGAAATTTAGTAAACGTGTGACATCTCCTAACGGCTTCAAACACACGGGCAGCCCCCACATCTCTGTGCCTGCCTGGTCGGGATACTGGACTGCTCTCAGTGGTAGCTGTGAGAATTGGTCTCTATTGGCCATTTTATTTCAAGCCCCTAGTACTCCCTGGTGGAGGGACTGAGCCAGGGACATGTTCTAGAGATCTTGTGCCTCACTGATGACCCTGGGGCCGTGGAGAAGTCTTCCAGATGTGACTACCCCGCATATTCCCTGGTGTGGCCTATTTTCCCTATTCTTAATATTTGGGTAAAATCTGCCTGCGAGGCCATCTGTTCAGAGACTGTGTAG
This sequence comes from Solenodon paradoxus, assembly GCA_004363575.1. Lineage (NCBI taxonomy): Eukaryota > Metazoa > Chordata > Mammalia > Eulipotyphla > Solenodontidae > Solenodon > Solenodon paradoxus. Next base: position 52,976 of record RJWH01003380.1, on the reverse strand, counting down.
CCAAAGGCCATCCAAGCAGTTTCCTCTGACATATCTGCACTACATCCATGCAAGGCCAGCTCTTTTCTCAGCTACCTGAGGGTAGAACCAAGTAGGGTCAGGTCTGCACCAGGGCGGGGCCGCAGAGATTCCAACTGACATCTCAGTTGGGGTCCTTTCAGTGAGTCACCAAGCTGGTGAGACAGAAAACTGAGGGCTTCTACTGGGGAAAAGACAAGTTAGGGAGGAGGCAGACAGCAAGTGGGGGCAGGGAGCTTCGGGATTGAGAACCAGACAAATGCAGAGCGTGACTTACCTCTGCCGTCAGCCAGGCACCGGTTGTAGCCCACAGGGCTGAAGTACTCGAAGACGAAGACGGCCACAGCGGAGACAATGAGCAGCATCACAAACATCATGACCCACACGTCAGCACTGAATGGCTCTGGGACGGAAGGGAACCAGCACAGGGTGAGAACAGAGTCTGAATAATTCATGTACCCACTTGCCCCAGTGACATGTAATTTGGGGAAACGATCCCCAAGTGTAAGCATCCTTCAGAGAACCAGGGCCTGGGCTAGGGAGGCGTCAGAGGCTGTGACTGAGAGTCTACATTCCCCCGATGGGCCTGTGAGACTTATTTTCTTTGAAACATATGAGAAGGACAGCCTCTGGATTGTGAACTCTTTGAGATTACAGATAACAGTTTCTGCCATTGTTGAACCAATACCCAGGTCTGTCTGTGGTGCTGCTTGAAGACTAGAAATGGAGTAAAGGAATGGCTCTTGGTCTGTCTTCTCATCTGATAGTCACACCACACAGTGAGGACCAGAAGTGCTTTCACAATGTCTCTGAGTCTCAAGGCCAAACTCAGTCTCAACAGATGTAGTTACAATTTCAGGCTTCAACTGATTCAGTAATAATTATGTACAATGAATAACTCTCTGGTCTCCTTGCTTTGTGTCTCTTAAACTCCAGCCTAGGTTAATTTTTTCAGGTCACTTTGATGTTGTATGTTTTATTAGACATCATTAGAGCATGAGAATATTAACCAAGGTTTAAAAAAAAAATCCACCCCCATTGAATATTAGTATCTACAACAGTGGAAATTTAGTAGGTGATAAGGGAACATATCTCAGTCATAATTACCTGAACAATTACAATCTATTCCCTATCATCAGGTGACAGGGGTCACGGGGCAAGACCAAACAAGACAGCAAGAATGTTCCACACAGGCTTTCTTTAATTATTTAATCATTGTTACTGAATCTCTTCCACTTGCTCTAACCCTCTCTGGCCTAGAGGTAACCAGAAACTTAACACTATATCCCAGGAGCCATCTCTCTGATGGGCTTTGAAAAGGGGCCATCACTATTCTGTCCCATGATACAAAGCTCTCTCAGCAGGGTCTCAAAAGAGTGCTGGCCTTCTTAGTAATCACATCAAATTGTAAACTCGAGTATAAGTGAATTAGCATGCTATTCTCTCCATCTTCCAAGTCTTTAATAAAGATGAAGTTGAAAAAGGGGAGAAATTAGAAATCATTTTCTTACTTTGAAGCCTACTTTACTTTTGAACTCCCAAGGGAATTCTAAAAACCTGGTCACTCAGTCCACTTGAAAAGGACCTTCATTAGGTATGTACCAACCATGACCTGCAGCAGGAGATTCCAGGGAAGAAGGTATAATTCATTGCTTCTACTGGATGGAGAAGAGGAAACTTCCCCGCATTAGTTCTAATAGATTACAATACTAGCTTGGTTTCACTTTGGTCTAAGATCAGAGACTAAATAAAAACATCCAATCTATGCTTCCCCCCGCCCCCCCCGCCACCATTACAACCAGGAAAATTCTCTGCACCCCAAATACAACATATTTGTATTGTATTTTATAATTTAAAAGTACTTTCACCACATATTTTCTCTAATCTTTGTAACATCCCTTGCATGATGTGATTACTATATGTTTTACAAAGCAGTAAACTAAGTCTCAGAGGTCAAGGTCCTTTCCAAGTTCATACTTAGAAAGTGGAAGATTCAGGCTGTGAACTGAAGTCCTCTGGGGCCAAACTGTGCTTTCTCATTACAGGATCTTGCTTCTTAAGTCTGCCCACCACATTGCTTCCTGACTCTGAAATGGCCCCAGGTCCATGGGAACATAGGCTCTGAAAGCAGTCACATGGGGGCTTTCATCCTGGATCTGCCACCGGTGACTAGCTGAGAGACTGTTGGAAAAGGGCTTAACCTATCTAAGATTTACTTCGCTATGCCATAAAATTGGTATAATAGAATCAATGAGGTAACATAACTGAAGGGCACTGCCTGGCAGGTCACAGAGCAGATGTCCAATACAAGTTGGTTTCTCTTATTCTTGCAATTAACTGCTTCTCCTCCAAGCATGCACATGAACGCATTTTTTCCCTCTCTCTTCTCTCCCTCTCTCCTCTCCTTCTCTCCCCCCGCCCCCCGCCGCTTTCTCTCTCTCCAGGTCTACACTGCATCACTGGCTTGCCCAGTTCAGAAATTACCGTTAATACTATACTAACAGGGTTAGAATTAGAATGTGGCTTTGCTTATATATCTTAATGTTCCAAATAGCCTTCTAAAGGAAAACAGCAAATAAAATAGCAGCTGCTAAGAGGATTAATGCATAGAGTGTGTACTATCTAATAACATAATAATGACAGGGCATGAATTGCTTCATGGTGAGTAAGAAGGTTAGCTGAGAAAGTGAGTAATTAATAACAAATTCTATGGAATCTCAGTCTCTACTTTGTAGTGAATTGAATAACTCCTCCCTGGACAGAGCTTACAGAAATGTTAGTCATTCTCTAGACTCATGAAAAAAAATGTTGATGTCCGAGGGCTTACAGCTTGCTCATGTACAAACTATACAATTTGTTATGTCCATAACCATTCCAGTCTCCCAACCAGTGTGTTATTTCAAGGTGACATTTTATTTTCTAACCCCTTGCTCTCACAGCCCCTGTGAAAAATATGGGGTATGAGCTCACAAAAGACCTCATCTAACTGATGTCCTGGTCTTCTCTCACCCAGTCTTATGTCAGATCCAAGACATTTGACATTTACATGCTGCGTTGCAGAGGAGAGCAGAGAACGGTAAGCGAGGGGGTTAGGTAAGGGGAGGAAGATTCACATCAGCTTATTTTGGCAAAGCGTCAGAAAAATTCATGTGAACACAGAAAACCTTTTTTAGTGGCACTGAACTTAATTCTTGAAGATAATTAAAAATAAATAGGTATTTCAATGATAGCCAGAATTAGAAAGTAGTAAAGCAAGAAGCAGCCTTCAAGAGCTGCTGGTTAAAATGCCTTCTAGTCTGGATGAAAAAACTGAGTTCCAGAATGCAGCAAGGTCAAGGTCTAGGATGAGAAAGTGCGAGGAATGGGACCAACGCAGGACCTCTGATTATAGGTCCAACACACCTTTCTGAAAGAAAACATGCTTTCCTATTTGGCGGGCTGGGTGAGTCCTTCAGTTTTCATGTGTGAAAATAATCAATTTTGAATCCTCCTGTCCCCCAAATAAAATCCCTGGCTGAGTTAAACTCCTAATAAGCCACCTCCTGGCTGAAAGAGCTTGGCCAGGTGCTCCTTCCTTGTCCCCTTTGCATTGACCTCATGTCCATTTCCTTCAGACCAGCAAGCACAGCACTTACCTAGGAAGGCAGAAGGTGAGACAGTCCCATTGCTGCGTGACACCATGACACTGATGCCAGTCTCTATGAAGGGCACAGAGAAGTCAACCACCTCGGATCGCTCCTCATTGATGGTGAGTGACCCCACCGCCATGTAGGCCCTCTTCATGACCACCTGGGGAGAAGGCACAAAGCTCTCATGAAAACATCCAGAAAGGTGAGGGGCCACCACCAGGCAAAAATTCACAGCCCAGCACCGTTCCTTTCTTTGCAGAGAGGGAACAAGAGTCTATCTACTGTTCCACGTTTCTTAAAATGCACCAAATGAGCATTCTATTTAAATGAAGGAAATAAACAGAAAAGTAATGGCCCTCCCTCTGGACACTCACCTCTCCGATCATCCCATTCCAGGTTCCATTGATTTTCTTCCCGTGCTTGCCATTGGTAACCAGGTAGAGATCATAGGTGAACTTCACGGATTTAGAAATTTTCTTAAGGATGTCAATACAGAAACCCTTGCAGCATTTTTTGATATAGCCTGGCTCCTCATCTGTTTTATTCCTAACCAGTGAAAGAAACAAAAACCAAACACAAGGCTTTATTATACAAGAGGCAACATATTAGCCCCTTGTCATTAAAATTCTAACCAGAAAACAGGTCCCTTTTCACAGCATAGCACAATTTATATCATACCCAAGTAAGGAAATCAGACTGCGGAACTGCAATATACGCTCATTATCTCTTCCTACAGAACCCTTTTTCTCACAATTTTAATGCTCCTTTGAAGTATAATAAACATCAGAAAAGTGTGCATATCTTAAGGATTTACCTGGATGAATTTTCAGACACTAAACCCACCCATTTAGCCAGCACCCAAATTCAGATACCGAAAAGTTACCAGCACCTTAGAGACCTACTTGTTCTCTCTTCCAGGCAGTTCCTACCCTCCGCAAAATAACCATTAGCTTGATGTCCAACAGCATAGATTAGACTATTTCCAAAAATGTTTCTAGACCTCAACATTTCAGAACATGTAGTTCAACAAAGCCCATTTCAAACCACTGTGAAGTCAAATCTCTATACATTTGAGGTCCTGGTGATTGGAACCAGGCAAGGTTAGCAGAATCTGGAATGTTCCCAAGTCATGATCTGGACAGACATCAGAGCTCAGGCCACCCCTAATTCTATCCAGTTCTGAGAGCAACCAAAACTCGCCCATGGAGTCCAATTCCTTTCAGGTCTCAGATCCAAGCCAGCCAGATGCCCACAGCTGGGTCAAATCTGCCCCACCCCCCTGGGGCCACTGGGGAAGGTGCCGTACTCAGAGACAATGCGTTTTTGGCAGGGGACCGTGTTCCTCATGCAGGTTCCACTCAAAGGGTCCACACTTTCCACAATGACAAACGGGGCCTCCTCCAGGGTTACAATGCTCAGATGGTCATCCTCCTGCTCTTCTGTCTCAGGACACATTCGGGGCCACACGTAGTACTTCATCTGCAGGGACTTGTCTTTCCACTTCCCCACCTGCACAGGAGAGAGGGAAACAAGAGACTCAGGAACCACTGGTGGAGACACTGCAGCCTCTCCCGATACCACCAGCGGGCTGCTCATCAACAGCAACGGGGACGTGAGGAGAGAAGGCTTTTACAGCAGATGCTCACAGTCAGACCAGCGTGTCCACTCCTATGAAGGGAAGACATTCATTTTCCACCCACTTAGCAAACATTAAAAGAGGACCTGTTCTCTGTACTGGGCACCATACTAAGCCTGTGGCCTTCATCGCGCGCACACCGGGTAAAGGGACAGGAAAGTAAACAGATGTGGACAGGGCTGTGCTTAAGAGCCACCGAAAGCCAAGGCTGGGAGGATGCCTGCATTTCCCACCTTGCGTGGCTGCTGGTTTTTCCTACTTAACTGAGATAAGGAGCCTGGTACTAAGAAATAGCAAACTGCTTTGGAAAGGTCAACAGAATGACTGCAGCAAATGAGCCAGAAGGATGTGCTTTGGCTTGTAATAGAGATCCAGTGGGAAGCCATGTGGAGAACGAGGCAGATCTGATTGGAATAAAATGATAAGTCAGGATTAAAGAATCCTGACATAGCTTGGCTGGGCAGGGAGAGCGGTTGGTTGGGCTGGTGACGGATGCCCTGGTCAGCATGGATGTGAACCCATGAGGCCGGGACAAAGTCCCTGAAGGAATCATAGGTCTCTCTGAGAGCGACCACCTCAGGTCTGCAGGCTGTGCACCCAGTTGCAGGGAGCATCCTTCACACATGTTCCAGCAGGAAAGTCGGCACCCCCTGGAGTCGTACTGCCAATCAGGAGAAGTGAAGTCCAGTTAGGTAGCCTCAAGTGGAGGAGGGAGGCAGTAAGAGAGAGGAGGGAGAAGCATTTATTTAGTTGTTCATCTTGGCTGTTCCCCCCAGCCCTAGAACTCCAACCCCAGACCTTTGGGATGTTTGTGGACTGCACCCAACCCTGGCATCACCAGAGTGCACCACCATTCAGTTTTAGAAGAGCCCATCATTCTTTGTTTTTTTAAATAACAGAATCCATGTGACTTTGACAGTGCGTTTGTGTTCAAACTCTGTCATCGAGTTTATTGAGGAAAGAAGGAAAGGCTTTTATATTTTCTAGAAGTAGACATCTTTCATTATCAGGAGGAATCATGACTGCAGGCCCTGCATTATTCCAGTCTATCACTTTTCCATGCAGTGATCCAGGTTAGTAGCACAGGCGAGGACAAACTATTCACTTTAGTAACTACATCAATCGATAAGAAGCAACAGATCAGTAGACTTCATAAGTTTTTTGGCAAATGGACTTCAATTAAACAAAACCAAGGCTCCATGCTTTCAGGACTTCAGCTTTTGCCTGCACTTGGGTTTCCACCTAGGGCCTCCCTTGGTGGGGTGTACACCTCCCTCCCAGCTGCCCAACCGGGCTGCACACTTCCATCCGAGCAGGACTGTGTGGCAACTGTGCAGAACATGGTCAGAGGTTTGGTGGCCTAGGTGGCTGTGTTTGGCTTTAAACTAGATGTTGGAGGCTTTCTTCCAAGTATGAAAACCTTATTTCACTTGTGCGTTTGAACCATGCACAGACACATTGGCCCTTCCCTTAACTACAGAGGGTTCTCCACAGTGTTGGATCGGATTTTAGTGCAAGTCTGTTTTCCTTCATGCAGTTAAGACTACTTATTTCTAAAGCAGAAATTTCCAAAGAGCTTCCCAGCCATGTGGAAATGTAGATGTCTTTTGAGGGGCTGGCAGGAGGTGGGACTCACGGCAGGGAGACACTGTACTGAGGACTCATGATGTTGAGTTACTGACATCTTCAAGTGACTCACCTTACCCAAGTGGTCCGATGATACTATTTTCTTTAGGTTCAATGATAGAAAAAGGTTAGGGATAGCCCGACATTCCAGCAGCTCACACTGAGATTACTGCAGGACACATCAGCCCTCACATCAAGTGCCCCCTAGAGTCCACTGTGGGCATTGCTGCCAGGTGACTTTTCTTAGACTCACTTTGTCACACGATCCCTATTAAAAAATGTCAACAACCTTCCACTGTCGCCGGTGGGATTGTTTCCAAACTTCTCACCTATATGGTCAAGGTCTGTGTATGGAGCCTAATCTACCTTGATAGAGTTAACTTCACTATTTTAAAAGATGAATCCTTTGCTCAAGTTGGGAAAGGAAGTTGCCGGCACTGGATGCTAACCTAGGTTAACCTAGGAACAGGCTTCAACAAGCTAATGCATTTTCTCTTCTGATAGACTTACTCTATCTGTGAAACAAAAATGCTGCAGACATGGCATTTTGGCAAAGGTTTTCATGACACCCTTGTGAACAAAATGGAATGTAATACAGAGTATTACATAGTTTGACAGATTGGAAAGGAGTTAAAATATATATTCAAAAAGAAAAAGAAAAGCGATAGTTTAAAGAATCAATACCAACATGGAAAGAGGTCTCTAATAATATGTCCAGGGACTCCGTTCTGTCCTTAAAAGTGACCTATATAGCGTTTCAGAAAACAACATAGAAATTATGGTCACAAAAATCGCAGATTAACACAAAGCTAAACAGCAGAGAAGATACACTGCATTGCAGAATCAAGATTGTAAGTGATATGAATTAATTGGAATAATGGACTGAACCAAATCAAATGAAATTTAACAGTATTTATACTTAAAGTCTAGCATTTATGTTTCATAAAGCAACTACAATGTACTGAAGAGGAGGTATTTCAATTAACAGCAGTCTATAAAAGCTAGTGCCATAACAAACGGCATATTTATAGACCTACAGCGTCTAGAGTAGGAGGTCAGGGGAGGGCACAGATGATTCCACTCTACTGTGTGCATCATACCATAGCTGGAAAACTAGGTTCTGATTCTCTGGCTCTGTGATCTACTGAGTTTTATTTATTCTATCATTCTCATTTCTCCAACAATAATCTCTCCAGGCAGTTCCCCTCTAGCATGCCCTTTTCCAATTTTCTCTCAAGCTAGCTGGTTCATGTCCTTACTTCACTTCAATGCAATTCATCCAGCAGCAGTTGCACCCCAACTTTGCCAGGCACTGGGCTATATGCTAGAGATAATAATACCAGGTAAGAGTTGTTGAGGGGTAGGCACCAGACCTATCTAGTAATCTCACTACTCATATAACAAGCTTGTGAGATTGAGATTATCATTTAATGCCTCATTTTTCAGAGGAGTACTAAGAGGGTTGATAACCTGTTCATGACTTCACAGGAAGGCATTTCAGTGTCAAAATCTGAAACTAAACAGTCTAGCTCCAGACTTGGGCCCCTAACTACCATAGCACACTTCTTTGCTAATGAAGGAATAAGACTCAGCCCTTGTCCAAGGACAGTCTAGTGTGGAAAGATACTCTCCAATGATAATAATATCAAGTTAGGATTTGGTAATTACCCTAATAAAAGGTGAAAATAAAATACTTTGGGATTCAGAGTAGAAATGATTATTTCTGAAAGAATCAGAGAAAAGCTTAAGGGAGACCCTTAGCACTGAGCTGGGTCTTGCAATGTGATAACTCATTAGGTCAAGAGTATTTTATTCTCTGGGACACAAGCAAAGTTGCAGGGTCCTACAGCTGCTCAATGGAAAGACCACCGACCTTCACAGCTGAAAAGCATGATGGGAGAAATGGTCTTGCTCAGTATTCTTCCTCCTTATGGACGAGCTCACTCTAGCCAGACGAGCTCCGTTTCTCTCAGTCGATAGGATTGTACTCTTCTCTTTCTAACTCATTGCTCAATGGTGTCATGTTGGCAGCTTGAGGTTGGTCATTGGCAAAGCGGTAAGCACACAGCTCAGGGCTTCCTCTGTCCATCACACCCTCAGGTGTTAAACATTTACCAGCTCACCACTGCCCAGAAGAACACAATTATTCATTATTTCGGTCTACCTACTACCTTACTTAGTGGCTTTTTAATTTTTCTGGTGTCTTGCCTCCTAAACTCAGTTTTAAAGATGTTCCTAAGTAATTTTGTGACTGTAGATAAATTTCTAATTCTACCTGAGACTCAGAGGAGTGATTTCTAAGGTGTCTTCCCCATGGAGTCCAGGGTGAAGAAGGTCCTCATGGTTATTTCCTGAATGAAGGTAAGTATCTGATTTGTTTATACAAAAGATGAACTTGCTTTAAAGACATGATGGTTATTTTACAAGGATGACTGCTGTGAGAAGAAAAGTTAAATTCCCTGGGCCTGAAAGGAGAAACGTTTTGGGAAAAATAAAAGAAAAAACAGGTTTTGCTATCCATAGCACGTTCACAATGCCAGTACACAGAACTCATGTTAGAAAAAATGCTTAGTTAGCGCAGCTGTTTCATGAGCAAGGAAGTTATAAACAAGTGACTAATTAAAATTAAATAGAAACTATCAGTGTTGAAGAACAAGGTATATTTCAAGTAATTCCTCCTTAAAGGGGGAGGAAGGAGTGAAAAAATTATAAATGGAAAGCTTGTTGACATGAGAAAGACAAGTCAATAGAGAAAGAGAAGCCTGAGACACTAAAAGGAAAAAATCTTGGATGTTTTTCCCTAGGATGACATAACAGGTGTGAGAATATAAAACAAGGAATGCAGAGAGCAGGACGAAACGAGGTTAACAGAAGCTTTGCAGAGAAAATCCAGTGAGGAAAAACTGAATGAAGAATTTATAGCCGAGATTAAAATACAACCAGGAAAAAGAAAAAGCTTAAGAAATAATGAAGAAAACGTCTGTAAAGCACTCAGAATTCCTCTGAGATAAGCACTAAACAAACATCATTACCACAAGCACATTTAACAACATCTGTCTATAAAAAATGCAGTTCTCTGCCATGCTAACATTTAAAAAGATCTCTGGAGGACTGAAATCATCTTTCTCAAGAGGAAAAAAAAAAATCTGATTAGTTTTCTCAGAAAAATATGGCGTCATTTTTAGGGTTCCTAGTTGGGTTCTCTTAGTACAAGTTGAACACCTGTTCAGTCGGGAATTTCTCCTCAGAAGGAAGTCTGCCTCAAAAACCTACAGCATATGATCCCATAAGTCTTCCCTTATGAAAATTCCAGAAAAACAGTCTATGGTGACTTGAGACTTCAAAGTCTTCCTTCTGCTATCGGATTTTCTCCAACACCACCTGTGAGATTGGTACCACTTAGTATCTTGACAAGGCCACGCATAAAAAAAGACCACAGGAACAAGGAAAGCCCTGGAATCTGTCCCTTGGGTGAATGTGTCATCTTGGAGAAGGAAGGGGGGCCCTAGGCTGGGAGATCTGTTGTGACTGTCACTGCTTCTGCATGGATAGCCAAGGGTGTCACTCTCTTCAAGCTGCCACTCATCTACACAGAAAGTCATTTTTTTTTCCAGATTCTGAAATAAAAGTATTTATTAGAACTTCTTTAAGGAGTCAAAGGTTATTTTTCAAAAATCAAAGAGTTTTTCTTTCTTGCCTGAGATAACATCTGGCTCTAAATACTTGCTTATTTTAAGTCTTCATCTGACTTTTAAAATGCAAAATCTCAAACTACATGCAATTTCCTGGAGAAAGCTGAAGGAATAGGTGTCTTTGCAAGGCAGCCCAAGTCTGCACCCCATTCTGTCCCAAAGCTGAACCACCTCAGGCAGCTGTCCCCTGTGCTGGCTCTGTCCCTGGACAGACCAGACCTGCATCTCCTAAAGGATCAAATATGAGGGTAACAGGGCACTGCCATTTCTCTTCCCCCCGAAGCTGCTCTTAGGATTTTTCCTTGGCTCTAAGGATTTTTGAATGGTGAGGGCCAGATATTATTTCATTTTGCTCAATCTTTATTTTTCCATATCCACCCCTCTCCCCAACCCTTATAATCAAATGAACATTCTGGTGCATGGCCAACCACTCACCACATTCACACCAAATTCACACACATACAGAGTTGGCCCTGAACAACACAAGCTTGAACTTCGAAGATTCACTCATATGCAGATTTCTTTTTATATCTTCAGATCCTGAGTTCACAGATTCAACCCACCTCAGATGGGATGTTGGAGATTGGATCCTAGATGTGGAACCCAGAAGCACTGAGGGTCAGCTACAAGACTTGCATGCATAAGCAATTTAGGTATCGGAGTGGAGGGTGGGAGTCCTAAAACTAATCCCCGCAGATACCAAGGAATAGCTATAGTTAAGTTTGGGGAGAGTCAAGTTATATGAGGATTTTCGACTGTGTGTGCAGATGTGCACATGTGCGTGCACACACACACACACACACACACACACACACACACACACACACACACACAAAAACCATGTAATATCTCTCGTCTTTCCAAAGCATCAAGTCCCAGTAATGAAAAAACAGAATAAAAGGATACTTATGCTTTTCCTAATGCTCAGTGTTGCCAGAATGCTTTCCTAGAAGTCTGTCGTGATGGAAGCTCCTGTCAGTAAAGCACAAAAGTGCTCCTTGCCGGCATTGTCACCAGCACCAGGGTGCTCATCCCTGTGAAACTCGTGCCACTGGGAGGACTAGAAACCGCTCTCTAACTGCTCTCGTTTCCATCTCGCGTCCCTGGTAGTAAGTGCACCTTTGCACATCCGTTAGCCACTTTATATTTTCCTCTTTTATCTGCTGGTCACATTCTTCAGTCAGTTTCTACTGTGAGGTTTGTCTTTATTTGTTGGGAGCCCTTTTTCCATCAGATGTGCATGAAATACGTTCTGATATTTGTCTTTTGTCTGTCAGTGTTTTTTAAGAGAAAAGAAGGCAGGCAGGCAGAGAGAGGAGGAAGAAACGTTTTCATTGATTGATTTGTTCAATGTTTTCGCTGTTTCCTCACATCACACCCCTGTCTCGGGTAGTGAATCTGGGTCCTTGGGCTTTACGTGGCCTATGCCCCAGCCGCTTGCTTAATGCCTGCGCCATCAGAGCACCACATATCTGGTGCTTTAAAAACATTTTATTTTAGCTGTTCATCCTCGCCCCAGGTCACAAACCCAGATTCCTGGGATGTATGTGGACTCTGCTGGCTGGAGGTGGCGGATTTATCCAGTAGGCCACCAGGGTGTGACTGATTTTTGGTAATTTTTCATGCACAATTTTTTTCTTTTGCTTTGTCTCTTTTGAAGAAAAGAGTCTTCTTTCATAGAGCTTTTGGTTTCCTACCTTACTTTAAATAAACAAAATTCGACCACACTCTCCGTGTTCTTTGTTCTCACTCTCACACGAACCATTTCCACAGGGTCAGACAGGATGCTGTTTGCTTTTTGTGGCGTGTGGCTCCCCCTGCCCCACTCGGCGGCCCAAGTCTCTCACAAGTCCTGCGTCCTTCCCTATCCTTCTCAAGCCCCGTCCTTTCTGTCATGCTGTCCCTGGTCCCTTGGCTCAGAGAAAAAGCTCTGGCCTTGGATCTTCCACAGTAATTTTGTGGGTCGAATGCTCCCTTCGGCTAGCACATTCAGATATTAGCTCTAGTTTCATACACAGATTCCTGTCTGAGCATGAGCCTGAAAGCACTCCAGGCAGGGACAATATTATGTTACCTCTTGTCCCTTTCACTGGCTCGAACAAAGGTGTTCTCAGTCCAATATTGACTTATGTTTCTGCGAGGGCCTTACTTCAGACGCTCCACCAAGCCTCTCCTAGCTCTCTCTCTAGCCTTCTCCCGTCAGCTTTGGGAGGAAAAGCCTGCTCCACATATGGCCTCTGTTCCTCCCAGCTCCCTTCAGCTGGCCTGACAGAAAAGATCCCTAGGATGGACTCAGGTCCCTGTGACTTGCCGTGACTGTCATGGCACTATGCCCAGAGAGCATCACGTGGGCCACTGACATGGCTAGCTGCTCCTCCAAATCATTTGTATGCTCACCGGCATCTAGAAACCTAGCACTAAAAATCATTTCCACATGCAAATTTGATCCACCACTGCCTTACTGTTACTGTCTGGTAAGTGTCCCCAGGGCACTGAGACATGGCTTGTCATCTCAGGCCTCAGCTGCTACCTTGGTCCAGTCCTGCCACTCCAGAGGGCCTGGGGCTCCTGGAGGCTGTGGTCCGTCCTGCAGCTGAGGTGAGTCCAGCCGGCTCTCCAGTCCCTGCCTCCCGAGCTCCTGCTTGGGGGGAGGAGGAAGGGGCAGCAAGGGGCAGGTGGAGCAGCGCTCCATGACAGGAAGCAGGATGCTGATTCCCTAGGTACCAGAGGGCAGTTATCATCACTGGGGATAACACTGGAGATGCTATCATATTAATGTAATCGCAGCTGTTACGGACCAGGCCCTGTGCCAGGCACACCACCCACCTATGCCGCTGCATTGTCACCCAGTCCCCAGAGGAAGATATTGTTATGGGCACAAACCACACTGAAAATGTGAGACTCACTGAGGAACTGGGATTTGATCCCTAGTACATTGGACCCCAGAAGCCCAAGTTGCTTTCCCAGTACCAGGTTGCCGAGAGAATATTCCTGACCTCTTTTATTCCTGACCTTAGAGAAAAATCTGCTCAGCCTGCAGCCTCCCCGCCTCACCTCAGCGTCCAGAAACAGCGAGTGATGGTTGTGTCTACAGGGTTCCTGGCTAGTGGCCCCTGCTGTCCCTGGTGGGGGCCAGGTAGGCAGAAAGAAGGAAGGTTCTAACAAACTGTGCCCCTTGTTGAGTTTTTCCAGCTCTCTGTGCCTGGCATATTAGTTTCATGCATGAGCTTTTTTTTTTTTCTCTCTCTTCGATCTTCCCCTCCACATTATTATTGCAATTCCTTCATGTTTCCTCCCAGAAACAGAGTTTTTTGCTGGTGAGTAATTAAGGGGAAATACCGAATAAGTTCTAAAATAACTTCTTAAAATTTAACTCGATTTGTTTCAAAATCTCAAGTAAAATCCAAGCAAATTTTGGAGGGTTTGCGCAGTTTTCAATCAGGTGCACATGAGAACAGAAAGCATAAGAATAAAACTTCAAGAGCCCTTCTAGATTTACCTAAGACAAGGAGCTCAAAAAGTTCTACTGAGGGAGGTGCTCCATCTCCAAACCCCCTCCCTGGGACAAGCTGGAATGCCCAGAGCAGGCATTCCTTCTTTCAGGTCAGAGGATTTTGGAACGAGTTTTTGAAACAGGCTCAAATAGGCTGAATGACTCAACATGTTTCTGGTTTGAAATCCCAGAGCCCTAGCTCCCCACCCCTGGACAGCAATCCTAGCTGTCCCATCTGGGTCTCAAAGTAGTGAGCGCTGATGTGCCCTGGTGGCCCAGCAGGTAAGCCCGCTGCAGCGCAGTCCACAGACATCCCAGGGACCAGGGTTCGCAATCTGGGCCAGGAGCAACAGCCGATGTGAACAACTAAATAAAGTGAAGGAAGTGTTTCCTCCTCTCTCTTCCTGCCTGCTTTCTAAACTCCCCTTCATTTCCCCTGTACCTTGTCTATAAAAATTAAGAAATCAGTAACTGAGAGCTGACTCCACCATCTCCTCTGAATGATCTTCAAAAAGAATACCCTCTTCCTTAACAATGAAACTGAGCTCTGAGTCAACCTCTGGGGCAAGCCAGACCCAGGTAGAGACCTCTCGACTTAAACAGCGCCCAGGCCAGTCCCATTCTCCCTGAAGCAACTTCCTCCTGAATCACCAGGCTCTAGACATATGAGCAACATGCCCGAGGCTTAGATTTGTTCCAGAGCACAGCTCAGCAGGGCTGCAGACTGAATGACTGATGGCGTGGGAGGGTTCTAGGGGAGCTGGTAAAATCTGCTTTTGGGGACTGGCCATAAGGTTCCGTCACTGACACTGCTGATCGTCAGGTTACTGTCTTGTTACTCTCTTGCCTTTATCCTCACATGACAAGTTGTGAGGGCAGAGCAAAAACAGGCCATGCTAGAACAGTCTGGATGTGACTTTCTTGATTTGAGCACAGGTTTGGCGAAGTCTTCGCTAGCATTTATGTATGTGTGTGATGTATCTGTGTGTGTACATACATCTATACATACATATACATATAGACACACACATATATGAATGCATCCATGTATAATAATGTATGCGTACAGCATGCATGTATTCATTTGTTCTGCTCTTTCATCATAATGTGCTATATTAGTGAAATACATAGGCTTTGAAGTCAGAAAAGTTAAATTTGGGCCCTGGCTGTTGCAGATGCCTGTTTTGTCTGCCAGCCACCTATCCACTGTGTGGTCCCCTCACTCACTTTCTCCCCCACCCATCTTCTTAGCTCAGTCTCTCCTTTTGTGAACCACCCCCCGCCCCGCCCTTCCTCACACCCCTACACATGGTCCTGTGGAAGCTGCCATGTTTTCCTATCTCCCGCCCCATTCCCTACCCAGCTGTGGCTGAATGGTTGAGAGATGAGTTACCTGCCCTACGGGGTCAAATCCTTGAGGATTTTTTGACTTTAGAACCATAAAGATTGTTAAGTCTACCTCATCTCTCTCCAGTAGTATAAACGACAATATATAACATTCAAAAGTAGTGGGCAGTACTTCTTAGAGAGAACTGGCCAATGGAAAGAGAAGAATGAAACCAGTGGCCAAAGTATACACAAAGGAGAATGAGCAAAACTTAGGAAAGCATTGAGGTCCTGGAGGCTCGAACATCGTTCCATTGTGGGTTCTGGTGAGACACTTCAACATGCTTATAATAAATTTGCCTTTTGCTTAAGCTACTTCAAGTTGGATGTCTATTCTTTGTAATCAAAACAGTCTTCAGAATGTCCTTGTTACCTCATTTATAAATGACAATACACTATAACTATCTCAGAGGGATTCTGATGATTTGAAATAATGGATAGAAGAAGCTTTTTCAAATGCCTGGAATGTGATGAGCACTGAGAAATGACAGAAGCTGTGTGGTGGTGGTGGCATGCAGCATCCACCTTCTGTGACCATCTCTGGAGCCAAGAAGCTGGGTCACCAGCAACAAGCAGATTCCACAGCCATTCTTAAACAGGTGCCGCCAGCAAGGAACCTGGTGAAGGAGAGAGAGCAGCCTCCACACCAACTCTCAGATTCTTGGATTAGGCAGGGCCAATGGGCTAAGGGTCCTTTGGTCAAGTCCCCCTGTGACTTGTGGCTGCCTTCCTTACCAGGGGGATTACTAGGACAATCACACTTTTTACAGTTATAGCCAACTGCACCCTGAAAATCACTTGACATCTCTTACCAACTGGTCCACATGTCAAACCCTACTGCCGGCTCTAGTCATTTCCAGTCCTTCTGTCTCCTTGTCTACTCCCCACGCCCCTCTTTCACACATCCCTTTCCAGGATGAAGAACTCTTAACCAGAAGTCTCATCTAATACCTATGTAGGGGCTCCCCAACCAAGAAAGTAATAGATTGGGATTTGAACTCAGTCTTTGCTTTGTGCTGCTCCTCTATATTGCTTCAAATATTAGAAAAGACACATAAGAATGTCTCTGGCCTGCAGTAAAAATGCTTAGTAAACAATTCAGAAGAGCCCACCTGCCCCATTCTCCATAGGTGGCCCCCTGTGCCTTGGGGCAGCCATAGCATTAGAGGTTTTAGGGGCCTCTAGTGGAGGATGAAAGGCACAGAGTGGAAGCAGGGCCACCATCTAGAAGACCAACTTGACGTGGACAATGACTTCACGACTCTTCAAACAATGCTCATTGGTCTGAACCCTGCATGCTCTGCCCTTTGCCTTCTGCTGAGACTCATCACATCCTCCTTCCTGATTCTCCTCTCTCAGTATGTTCACTGTGGTAAGAGAAACGCTATTTGAGAATATGCAGGAATTAACCCATGGGTGTCAAACACACTGGGGCCAGCACCTCTCCCAAATCTCTCTCAGGACACGAAGAAAAATAATGCAAACTGTTGTACCATCAACTGACCAAGCAAGCAAAATTGGCTTCTCATGCAAATTTTCGGGAGCTAGAAAAGGTGGCCAGAACTGGAGCAGGATCTCGTCAGGTGAAGCCCGGGGAGCTGTTTTTAGCATTGCAGGTAGCTCAAACACAGGAGCAAAGAGAAGGTAATGAGAGGCATTTGGGAAGAGGAGCATGTTGCACAAATATAATGACAGTGTTTTCCAGATCACAAATCTGAGTGTAAACTCTGATAATTATGAATGTGGTTTCAGGGACCATGAAGCAACAGAGTGGCAAGCACGACCACCCAGGCGGAAGGCCGTGAATATATATGAGAAGAAACAAGGCAGAAACACAGAAAAGGCACATGAAAGCTACTGAGGCGACAGGGTGTGCAAATGGAAGAGGTCAAAGTCATTGAGGGTATGTTCTAATTTAGACCACAGAGAAAAGGAAACTAATAAATCAAGAAAGAGAGGCATCTTATAAAATTTGGAGAACAGATTCCTCACACTGTTCAAAATGGAACGAAATCCCTAACATTCCCACCCCTCCTTAGCCAGAAAAGGTCAATTTTGTGGACAAGTATATGCATTAAGTAGAAAAGAGTTTTTCCAGCATATTCTGGACTCTTATCCCAGGCTAGGCTATCGAAAGGCATTCCTTTTCTCACTGAGATGTCTTCCCCCAGCTTTGGAGGGAAGCATGGCAGCTAAGGATCTTACTCCAACTTCCATTCTCAGATATTCGCTCTCTTGCTTGGATTTCTGGATCACTTCTGTCAGCCCCACCTCCAGTTTTATCTCCCTCCAGTTCATCTTCTATTTGACCCCCATAGCCATCTCTCTAGAAGGCAGCTCTGAGCCCCAAATTACCCTTCCCAAAACTTGTCAATGCCTCCTCGTTCACCTACCGAATCATCTTCCCTTCTTGGAAGAGGATCATTTGTTCCCCCGCCCTTTGTATTTATCTTCCCTCTTGTCTTACTCTCTCTCCCTCTCCCTCCTTCCTGAGAGTTAGGATATCCAGCCTTTAACTTTCTCTGATAGTAACTATGTTTCCTACCTGAATGCCTTTACTCAAACTGGAATTCTCTCTGTTAAATTCCTTCTCTTCTGGAGGACACCCACTTCACCTTTAGAATTCAGCTCAGGCAGTATCTATCTACCCCAGGAAGTCTTTTCTCATGACGCACTCAGGCTGCGTTCAGATTATTATCCTTCCTTTGTAGTCTCCAAAGGCCTGGTGCATATCTCATCACTGACTTTGCCATGGTCTACTCTGTCTAGCTGTTATATGTTTGCTTTCCTCCAGTAGACAGCCAATTCCTCAATGGCAGGGATTGCCTGTTGTGCTCTTCTACACCAGCACCCAGACGGGAAACAGCACCGCAGTGGGCACTTGTCAATCCCAATTCAATAAATAAGTGAAAGGGATTTCAGGAGGGGAACTGCTCTTGGCAGCAAATAATAGATGATGCTGATTCTACTAACAACGCTAGCTACTATCCATTGAGCATTTCCTCTGTGTTAAGGCCCATGATAAGCAAGGCACATGCATTGTCACATTTAATTCTCAGAATAGTCTTTTAAGGTAGACATTACTTTTATATCCATTTACAGTCGATTATTATATTAGAGGTGCCCAAGTACCCATGTCCTTGTGAGGTTTCCTCTCTCGGGACTCTATGTCTGGCCTGTGTTTGACCTACAGCATAACAAAAAAAACCATGATAGATGTAGAGACTGATGAGTGACTACAATGGGTCTTCCTGGAAAGTTCAAAAACATTCACTTGGGTCAGTCTTTCTGAGGATGAGCAAACATGCAGAACTAGGCTCAGCCAACATCAGTATCAACAGTGAGATGCATGAGCATGTCCGTTTTGGATTATCCTGTCTCTGCTGGGTCATCAGATGGTTGTCACAGATAGGGGACCAACCTAAGAACCACCAGCTCACCCTAACTCATGCTGCTGACCCAAAGAATGGTGAGTAATAAAATAGTAGTCATTGCAGGCTGCTCAGTTTAGGGGTGGTGGGACACATCAGAGCTTCACTGAACTATGTCCACTTTGCAAAAGGCCACACGCATCAGGTAAAACTGAGGAAGATGTAAGAAACAAGAAGAAAGAGATAGAATTAAAAGACAAAACAGCACAAAGTTCTTTAAGATCTTTCATATAAATAAGCACAGTGCTGACGTCAGTCCTTCTTAATTGCAGCACTGTTGAAATAGTGCTAAATATAGAGTTGAACGTCCTGGCTTTCAGGCCCCTGCCCGATCATTCACAAGCCTTGTGAATGTGACACGTCACTTAGTCTCTAGGAATCTGAGATTCTTCATCAGCAAAGTGGAGAGAAAATATGTATGCAGGCATGTATATAGGTGTGTGTGCATATATATAGGCATACAGATATGTGTGTGTGTGTGTGTGTAGGCAGGTATGTGCGTAGGTATGTGTGTGTGTATATAGGTATACAGATGTGAAGTTAGGTAGGTAGGTAGGCAGGTAAGTGGGTCAGCAGGTATATTCTACTTCCACTAATCCCACAGGACTGATAGAAGAATCAAATGTACAGAAAAGTATGCAAATGTAAGTATTAAAATTACTGAAATCAGTTAATTTTGGGTCACAACAGTTACTAACAACTCACCCAAGAGCCAACAAAAGCTAAGGGGACAGTGAGGGCAGATGCTATAGAACAGGAAATCGAGAAATTCACTGTCAGCATGCTTCCCTGTATCAAATAATGTTTTTCTAATATGTTCATATCAGTGATGTCTTATCACTTTCTTTTATAAGATGTTCTTAGGGTATCTTGCCTAACTCTTTTTTCCTTCAGTGTTTATAATCTAGTTTCACATCATCTGTCAAAGTTCAGGAGATACCTGGTCTCAAGGCAAGAGCACCAGGCCACAAGAGTGAAGACATGGTCAGCTTTTACCTCTAACCAGCCGTGAGCTCTCGTCCCTGAATGCTGCCCAGTCTGAGTATCAATCAGTAAGTCTCAGGGAGACAATGCTTACAATTCTCCCACTAGGGCTCTGTGAGCCACAGATGTGAGCGTGTTGGTAGACGTGCCACGTATTGGCTCCTCTTTGCATGAAGACATGGCTTTATGAGTCCCCCATTCAGCAAATGTTACCCCATGTGTGGAGGCATTTCTTTATTCAGCAGTGTTTATACGGCTGATGTGCCAAGCGCTGGGCTAAGTGGCAGGCCTTGCAGTGAAAAAGGGGGAAACCAGCATTTTGAGATGGGAGGTAATTTGACTGTGGTCACATAATGAATAAATGGCTGAAGTGGATTCGAATCTTTATCTGCAGCCCTTTGAAGCCTGGGCTCCTTGTAATGCGCTAGGCAGTCTCCCAACAGAACTCCTCAGCCTGGAGGAGAGCAAAATTACTGGCCAGGTACTTCACCATTAAATGGGGTCACCAGCTTGTGGCTAAAGAAACAGATGATGAATAAAGTGCTGAGGGAGAAAACGCCTGTTTACAAACACAGCTTAATTAATTAGTCAACTCAGATGAGGCAGAAGAGGCGGGTTTCCAGATGCCTGACGCAGAGAATTAATGAGCAGAAAGGCACCAGTGCCCGGCCTTGGATTCCTGTCCAGATCACAGGGTAGAATTCCGTCACTTCATTGCCTCAGTGTCCCTGCCCTTCAGTAAAGTGCCCTTCACCTTAAGGACAGCCAGGTGATTGAAAGAAAATAGAAAGAAACCCTCCCTGAGAATGACAACCAAATGGAAAAGCCTCTACCAACTAGAGTATCAAGTACCAAAGTCCCAAAAAGAAAGTTGTTTTCTAAGGTTCCTAGTTCAAGTTACAAAGGGCCAGAATAAAATTAAAGTGAAGTTAGGTTACACCCCGCTAGCACTGGACACTTTCAAATCTGCACCTGCTGAGGTGACTCACATGGAAAACAAAATTTAACATTCAAATTCCTACCCATCAAAAGTGCCACCATCTTCCTGGTTACATCAGACCACCGCCTGGTTTTGACTTCATTTTGCTTATTTACAGGAAAGAAAGCATTATTTAGGAGAGAGAAGTCCTTTTGCCTCAGTTCTGTGTAAGCATGAAGTATGTGGCATGGCAACCAAATAGTGTTGAGCCAGCCAAGGAGAATAAACGACACGGAGCCCATTTTAAGTGAAATGCGTACATGCCAGTACTCACGGGACTGGATGAGTCAAAGTCACTTTCCAGGAATGGGTCCCTTGTTTGCGGATTCACAGGTAACATTTTGGGAGAGACTCCTCATTTTCTGTGCACACTTTTATCAGTGAATTTCCATGTATTCTGCAGTTGTGGGGGACTTGTCCTCTGCCTAAGTAGGCAGAGGAAGTTAATGAGGTATGAAGTGACTTGGGGCCACAGAGTAAGTTGAATACCACATGCGTAGAGAGAAGGAAGTCAGGGGTCAGGGCAGATCAAGTGAGGCTTGTCGGTGGGGGCTATGCAAAGGGTAAAGGGACAGACAGACAAGGTGGATTCCATGGGAGTGAGGAAGAAAGTATCAGTGGTTTTCAAATAGGCTCTATATTAGAATCACCTGGAAAGCTATACTGCAGATTCCTGGGCCTGATCAGACCAGCTGTGTTGGGGTCTCTAAGCAGGATGTAGTCTAAACAAGAATATTATTTAAAAATAAAAAAATCTCTCCAAGTGCTTCTAATGGACATTCTGTTAAAAGCCTTCATCTATGGTGATCTCTTCATTTTAGTAATTGGGAAATGAGGGAGTACATTTAGAGAGAGAGAGAGAGAGAGAGAGAGAGAGAGAGGCGGGGGGGTGGGGGAGGGAGTCTTCCGTGATAGGAGACATTTCACAGAGCTGCTCTTAGCTTCATTCACAGTGGCAATCTGTTTGACTTCATGGGAAAGGGGTCTCACAGCACCATGTCAGGCCATCATGTCTACAGTTTCCTTCCTTAACACGGCGTGAGGCTGAAGACGTTGAGACCAATGGTACCCTAAGTGTGGTCCCCAGATCAGCAGCCTCAGAATCTCTTGGGAAACTTATCAAAAATGCAAATAAATGATCAGAACTACAGAATCAACAATTACAGGGTGGAACTGAGAAATCTGGATTTTAACAAGTCTGGTGCCTGCTAAAGTTTGCAAAACACTGGTTTAGACAATGAGTCTTCTTAACAACAAGTCTTTAGAGGCAGGGAGCAGAGCGGGAGGCTCCAAAGGATGCTGGTCCCCACCACTGAGGAGGATCGCTGGCTAGATTCTCTGGCGTCATCAAGGGTCACAGAGTGAAACTCCTCCCATCTGCAATGAGGATCTTAATTTTTACCCTGTGCTACCCTCCTGACCTGCAGCAAGCTTAGTGGAAATAAGATGCCTTTTGTTCCCTCTAAGATCTGATGGCAAACTGAAAAATTCCTGCTTGGGAAAATCTCCAATGTTTCCTAAGATTGGGGTTTAATCAGCTACCTACCTGGCCTGAACTAAAGCTAGTCCTACTTTGAACTCTTGATTCTCTTGTAATAGATAAGAAGAAAGATGCATATGATAGCAAAGGATGATCAACATTTTATTTGCTTGCAGAATTCACAGCCCATACCCAGTTGGGGACACAAGCGCCACCCCCAAGCCCACCCCCACCTGTTTCTCATCCTCCCTTGGCTCAGGGCCCTTCTCTGCGCCTACCACACAGCTGTTGACAGGAGGGATGTGCTGAAATGATGGAAGAGCTGGGTCACGGCAGATAATCCATTTATGGATAATATAAAAAAATGTGTCACACTTCGCTGACCATGTCAGTTCTGAGCTGCTCTACATACATAAGAGATCCTTCACACCCAAGATGGATTGCAAAGCAAAATGGAAAACCCATACTATTTGGCCATGTTCCCATTCATGTTTTAACTCACCCTAGAATGAGAGGTAAGATATCAAGTCTGTGGCCAACAATTATTTAACTGATCCTGTGTCCCATGTCAGGTCTGTGTGAGTTCCTACAGGGGGTACAAAGGCACTAATACCAATTCTACATTCAAGGAGCTTATAATTAAGTGGAGAAGACAAAAATTCACAAGTTAAGAAACAACTGGTAACATCTAGTATATTAGCTATGGTAAAAGCTGTACCAAATAGCCTGTGGAATGTTCTTTAATTCCAACTTAACGGAACTTCATTTCTGGTTCATGGAACTGTACTGAGGTTGTCAGGGCAGGCTCTTTCCTTATTTGGGAACCTAGGTCAATAGAGACTGTACCATCTTCAACGAGAGACTTTCAAGGTCTCCATGGAGGTGGTTCCACCCTGGTTCTCCAAAGAGGCAGGACTGAGCTTGTGTGGGAGGGTTTTATGGGCCAGGACAGGAAGTGAAACCCACCCGCCACTCACACTGCATTAGCTAGGCCTTGGACAGAGCTCAGCACCCAACTGGAAAATACAGCCCAGCTGTTTATCCAGGAAGATGAGCAAACATTTTGTTGAGAAACTACAGTCTCGGTCATACTAGGCAGGGGTGGGAGGATATGTGAGGCTGGACAAAACAAGTAATAGTTTTCTTTCCAGCAGTTCCTTGAAAAATGCTATTTCTTTCAATGTTGGTTTGTTAACAACGATTAACAAAAAAATAATCGATTTCCAACCAGGCTCACTGTCTGTGTGGAGTCTGCACATTCTCATGTCTGTGTGGGATTTCTGCAGTTTCCACCCACATCCCAAAGATGCGCACATGAGGTTCGCAGGTGTGTCTCCTTCACCGCAGTTGGAGAGAATGTGGGTGTGTGTGACATGCCCCATGATGGAGGGGCATCCTGTCCAGGGCTGGGTCCCCTGTTCCTTGCTCTCTGAGCTGCTGCTGGGAGAGAGGATCTAGCCATCCTTCACCCTGAAATGGGTTGGAACTGAGTGACTGCTGAATATTAGAGAAGTGTTTGGGGTCTCCAGAGGTCCGGTGATGTCTTTGTGACCAGAACTACTCTAGGAATTTAACTCTGTGTATGTCAACTAGCCTGTGGTTTTGTTCTATGTCGTTGTGTTTGAAGTTGCAGCTTCTAAAAACCTATTGATGGCACTAAGTGAGGAATACTGGCTTGTTTCCTGTCATCATATATTACTTTAGTCATTTCTGAAGATTCCATACTCAGGGATGATTCTTGATTTTTTTTACTCCTGGCATCTCTGGCTATGCAGCTTTGTTCACTCCAGGAATAAGTGTTATCCAGAGGCTATGGAAAATTCAGCAAGAGAGGAACAGCAACCTTCAAATCCTACTGGCTGAACTTCTTTCTGTCCCTCCTCTTAGTCAGTAACTCATTGCTTAGTGCCCATGCATGAAAACCACTTGGGTTCTGGCACTAAGAGAAGTGATGGATTTCACTCAGGTCCTGGGCCACCAGAGGATCCAGAAAGGCAGGACACCAACTGTTTCACTCAGCACGAAATATCTATTCTCAGGTCTGATGGGATAGTAATGCAAGACGGAAGTTCAAATATAGAATACAAAGGAACATGGTGGAGGTGGGGGATCTCTTACACTGAAAACAGAATGATGAAACAAAATCAGTAGTACAAAAGAGGAAATGGAAATGGAGAGGACCATATGCATTTTTTCCTGTTTTCTACAAAGAAGAGAAATCAATAGACCCTCTTTAAGAGTCTCCTCTGGGTGAAGAATAGATACCTTTCTCATTTCTCCCATCACTACCCAGCCGGTACTTCCCAGGCACCATTTTATGAATTCAGAGTCCTGAGAGGAAGATGGAAATGCAGTGCACATCTGGGCTGAGCCCCCCTGCTGCTTCTCTGCAAAGATAATTTTCTAATTGGAGTCAACAGACACTCAGTGTCTGTTGGAGACAACAGGCATTAAGTAGTAATTAAAAGGCTGAATGTGTGCACAGAAGGTTTAGTAATATGTGAACCTGGCTCTATGACCTGAGGCCCTGGATCTAGCCATTTGCTTGCTTATAGCAAGACATTATGCTCATGTTGGTGACTAGCAGCAGTGAGGAGATGAGTATGTGTTCTCGTTGCCTTGCATTATGCTGGAAAAGGTATCTCACATCTCTGTTTTATAGTGGAGACATAAGCAGAATTTTCATGTGCCGATACCTGTAATTAAAATGAAAGCATTTATTCTTTAATCCACTCATTGATTCATTTAACAAATACAATGTACCAGTCAGGAGATAGGCACCTCTGTAGGGGGGTAGGGGCCAGCAAACCCCTCCCTCCAGAAGTATAATTCTAGTGAAGGAGAACGAGAATAAGCAGCTACATAATACATGTCAACTAGAGAGAACTACTATTAAGAAACTTAAACACGGGGAATTAAAATGGGAAACAGGATGGTGTGTGATGAGATTTAGACAGGATGGTCAGAGATGTCCTCCACAAGGAGCAGAGACTTGAAGGAAGTGAAAGTCTTATGACTACACACACACATACACAGAAGAGGATTTCAGGAAGAAGACTCTGCAAGGACAAGATCTTGCAATAGGACCTCTCTTAGTGTTTAAGAAACAGTCAGTTGGCCAGTATGGCTGGAGCTGGGGAGCCCAAGGGAAGGGTAGAAGGAAATGAGTCTAGATTGGTTGGGAGGAAACAGACCACACAGTGAGGCTTTGGATTGTCTGTGTTTGATGAAAAACTGGTGAAAGATCTTGAGCAAATAACTGATTAACTGTTATGTTTTGAAAGGACCACTTTGGCTGTGATGGAGAGAACTGACTATGAGGAGCAAGAGTAGATGGAGAAGTGTGGAGATGACGGTGACTTTGACCATAGTGGAGGTAATAGGGAGATTGTGTAAATGGGCTAGTTTCAGGCATGTTTGGAAGGCAGAAATGACAGGATTTGCTGATGAATTTGACATTACAAGGAAAGGAATCAAAGATGATTCTGAGGTTCTGAGTCTGAACAATGGGTGAATGGTGATGCCAGCTACTGAGACCCTGGTCAGCACAGTGATTAGGCTGAGGTCAATGCCATCGAAACCAGGTGGCTAGAGATAGATGCCTGGATCACTTAGGAGCCCTGTGACCTCTGGCAAGCCCTCGCCTTTACCCTCTCCCTCTCTCTCATTTTCAGTTTTCTGAGAAATGGGGATATTTTAATACCTACTTTATATAGTCGTCATGAAGATGAAACAAATGCTCTAAAACACCTAGAACAGGGTCTGGAGTATAGGAATCTCTCAATAACTATCAGCTAAACTGAGGAACATGGAGGGTGGTAAATGGACTTGCAAAGAAAATCAAGAGTTCAGTTTAGAAGATGACAAGTTTCAAGTGCCTCTCAGACATCCCATTAGAAATGTTCATACACAGGTAGGCACATGCACCTGAGTTTGGATGAGAGGTCCTGACTGGGGATGCTAACTTGGGAGAGTCACAGGGAGACTCTGCTGCATGTCAAGAAAATGGATCATACTATTTCACCCTTATCGAGCAAGCACAGACATATACGTGATATATCCCTAAAGCTACACCAGGGACAGGCAGGAAGGCAGACTGATGTACAAGAGAAGCCAGCTACGGCTTGGAGGACAGGGAAGGTGTCCCTGTGCCACTGATGTTTAAGGTGAATCTTGGAGGACACATTTCCATTCATCATGATGCTCGCTGCTCCTCTTTGTATATTTTTAGTCATAACACTCATGGTCCATACTGAGCAGCTTAAAAAATAGAGGAGTATAACAAAGGACAATGAGAAAATTAAGTATGCATCCATGTGCATTTCCTTCAGAAAAACATCAGTCAGTCTTCTTAAGTGAGATGTTCTCCGTTCAGTTAAGTGTTGGCAGTCACCAGTGAAGGGAAATGCCAGTTTCCACACATTCTGTATTGCGACAAGAAGTGGTTCATGGCTGAGTCAGCATTTTCTCAAAATGATTGTAATAATCAGTTTACCTAAGCTAACAAATTACCTGCATAACCTACTTGCAAACCTGATGAGAAGGTTTACTATTTGTCTTCGCTAGTCAGGACATTAGACCCTTAATTATACAGAGAAGCTGTTATTTTATGATACTTATTCGAACAGTTCACCAAATATGTTAACACTCATCCCTGAATTTTCTGCTTGGTGTATGAAATAAGTAAAGTCCACGTTGCATCAGTACATTGTTTCACTAACTCAAATAGAGCTTCCATAAGTGTCTAGGTCAAAATGATGTCACTGACCTATTAAAAAGTGGGCAGGTCTGATGGCAACAGGACTTTAAAAGACACAAGATTTCATTTTCCACTGAAGTGGAAAGGATGGTTTTTACTCTTCAGAAAGACCTGCTGTCGTCTTTCTACTGTCCCAGATGGTGAAAGTTATGCCCTCCTTGACCTGAGCCAAAGACAAGACAAAACCAAGAGACAAACAAGATCTGCTTCAAAGAAATCAAGTAAAAGTCTATCTCCTATGGCTTTAAGGACACATGATATAAGTTCCTGACAAGGATAGCTGCTCTGACCCTGTTCTCCATGGTTTACAGGTAACAAAAACAAAAAAAGAGAAGAAAAAGAAAAAAGTCTCATAAAGAGATTAGTCCGAGGTACTCACAATACCTGGAAATGACAACAATACATTTACTGGACTTTGAACTCAGAGATGTTTTAATCTACAAGAAGTAAACCAAGACCAAGATTTGTCCACATGCACACATAGTACATGCTGAAAGAAATGGATAGACAACGCACATCAGACAGAGAGGAGTTCACTGGCAGTGGCCATCTCTGGGAACTGACCACTGATCAAACAGAAGAACAGATGGAAAAAGCCATGTCTTCCAAAGTGAGTAAGAGTTGGTGTTCTCAGCTTTCAAACTGACTCTTAGTTAAAACCACAAGACAGAGTCTTCTAACTTATAAGTCGGACGCATGACCAGAGGTATAGCAGTCCATCTCTAAAAATGGGAGGGTGCTTGGACTCTCATTTCAAAATGGTTCTCTCTTAAAATTGCAAGTATCAGAGCATGACTTTGACCCTGAAAGAAAATGACTTCTAGGGGTACAGGGAGTCTCTAGTAAATCAAATCACCCAGACAACTCTGTGCTCCTGGTGGTCTAGCACAGAAAGCTCAATCTTATTCCCATCTATGGGAATGGACTGGGTCTGAATGTTCTGGACATAGAACATGACTCTCTTCTTAACCCATAAATCCATATGACTGCCTCACAGAACCCCGGAGAGTGAAGATGAGGTCTTCGTTTCAACTTTGTTGTAACTCATGGGAAAGAAGAAGGAAATTAAAGATAACAGGTACGACCTACTTCTCATCTCCCAAGCCCAGGGAAAGGACTACATACCCAGGAAGGTAAGCTAAATTTTCTCCATTTTACTGAGGAGAAAACTGATCATCAGAAAAGCTGAATAAATTGCATAAGTTCCTTGTGTCACTATGTGGCAGTGTCGAGATTTAAACCCCATTGTCTTTCACTCCAGGGAGAGCAGTCTGATTCTGATCATGCCCGTCCTACTAAAGACCCCAGGAAAACTCCAGGAACAATGCTTCAGAGGTGGTGGCAATCAGTCCGCAGCAGAACCAAGCGACAGAGACAGCCTCGGACAGACAGTAAAATTAAGGGTCTTCATCTGCACAGGTAGGGTAGCCGTCAGTATCCATGAACTTAGAGCGGGTCTTCTTTAACACCAGACACAACAGTTTTTAGCAGTCACAGTGTTAGTGGCTTTTTTGGACCTGAGGCCCATCAATAGGTCACTTCTCAATGTTCAGTGTCCCGTTTCCTTTAACATCCATATGTGTGTTCCATTTACTGCCCTTTTAGTCATTCTCTTGTTTTCTAAGAGACAGTCTCTTTAATGCCTATAAATATTGCACTTCTCAACAGGACCCAGTACTCCAGGAGGAAAATTGGAAAAGTACAGTGTGTCACAGAAGCAAGATGTCTCAATCAACACTTGGAACACTCTCGTCAGAGCATACTGTGTCCTCAGCTGGGGGTCTACACATCCTGCCTTCATTCTCCTGGGGCCTTTTATTTCCTCTGCTGCTTATTCAATTCTCCCTGTCACTACTTTTTGCTTCTTTCCTGTTCTCTATTCCATTTATTTTCTCTTTAAATCGTTCTTTCTCCCATTCACTTCTAAATATTTGTATTCTTTGCTTCATCTTCTCCTCTTTTCTATTTTTAGAGGTAAATTACTTGAATTGAAAAAAACCACAGCTGTTGAAGTCACAACAAAAGCTAATTCTTCCATTTAATGTGCCTTGGTCAGATTAACATTTTGCTTCTTTCCTTGGTCTTCCCATCTGTAAAATGTAGGTATCAACTCTATTTCTAGGTCTGAATGTTAAATGAGATAGCCTGTTCGACAATTGGTTTCAGACTTCTTATGGAAGGAGAACAGTAAAAGGTTGCAGGTAGAATCCTTATCCTGTCCTGTCTCTTATCCTGCTCTTGTCAATTCTCTCTTCTCTTTCAGTTAACTCTGTCTTCTCTTTGCATTTCCCACAGCTGTTGTCCATGGTCCTGGCCCAGCACCCAGCTCATGACACTCACTTATGGCTTCTAGTCTGAATTCTCCTTGTATTCTATATTCCTCTGTTCTGAGTCCACCTTCAAATGGAAACAACCTGACATTATAGAATGGAAATAAAATATTCAAGCATCTCAGTGACATGCTGGTCTCAAACAATAGTAATAATAATATTAAATACTTCTGGATCATTCTGAGCCATCTAAAATGGCCAAGGAATGGTCAGGATGCCCTGAACCTCCGGGAGCCAAATATGTGACTGAGCATAAACCTACCTAGTTGAGTTGACCAGATACCTACCCAGAGAGTTTGAAAATAATGAAGTTTATTTTTTAATTTGAAGCTTTTAAAATTTGTGACCAATATGAACCACTAATTCTTATATCAGGTTATTGTTTGGTGGATATAATTCTATTGTAAAAGAATCATTTTGGAGGTAAACTTTCCACTCAGACTTCAGAACCATATTGTGGCAAATGGTGTCCCCTACTCTGTCACTTATGTGGTGCATCATGGTTACTCTGAGGTCCCCTGTAACTCTCATATCTTTGGGTATTTCTCAGCCTGACTTGCCATTTCCATGTCTCAGACTTTTCTTGTCTTTATTTGCTCAGAGTTCTTGACTTCCTTTTGCCCTTGTCTTTACTGAACCCATCCTGTTAGTTTCTGATTACTTGTCCAATTTGTCCAGGTCATTTCCAATTCTAATCGCATCTCCCAAGACTTTAGCCTCCACTTTAAATTCAGTCTCATCTACGAACTTAATGAGTATGCTTTGCTGCATCCAAGCCACTGATGACAATCTTAACTGGAAGTGGATCTGGGTCTGAGGTCTGTGCAACACCATTTTCATGTGTTTACTTGTCAAAAAGAAATGTGTGTGCAGGTGCTTTAATGAAGTTCAGTTTAGAAAATAAAAACCTCTTCAGAATCAGGGATCATTCGGGTTGGATTTGTGACATTTTTGGCAATTTAAGGCTGTAGTCCCTTAGGAGTGGAAGTCATTAAGGTCACTGCTCAAAATGCAAGTTTCTTTTTTTTTCTAAATCTCATTTTGAATATATAAGTCAGTACCTAGTTTCATGGCTCACATGCATGCATGTTGTGCCCTAAAGTTGGTACCGGGCAGAAAGAACAAGGCCCTGGCTGTTTGTTCCACCTCTGCTATACAGTGTGTGACCTTGGATGAGTCAGCTAACCTCTGTGAGCCTAGACCTTCTCTTCATCAGTAAATGAGGGGCTCTGAGAAGATGACCCAAATGTACTTTCCAGATCTCAGAGGCTGTGATACTCTTTTGACTGAGAGTCTAATTCATCTCAGTGGCAAATGACTACACACATTCTCTGATGACAAGCCTTTCCCATAATAACACACACACACATTATAAATTTAAACATACTTAAGAAGTAAGGGCTAGGTTAACTGCACATTGTCCAGAATTTACTGGCCAAAAATGAATACTTATTTGCTTAATTAATTCCTTCTACACGTACTCTCAAATATCTGATTGCTAGCTCTGTGTGAGGTGCCCTAATAATTGTCATTTTTTTCATGGTATCACCAACTACAAACATTCTATTTCCAAATTCTCACTTGAAAAATGAGGACACTGAAGTATAGTGATTGTCTGCGGTCACAGAGTTTTCATGAGGCAGAGCTGGGTCTTAAAACCTGGAGTTTTGGACACAGAGTTCCATACTCATTCCATGTGGCATGCTAGCTGGCCACCTAACTTACTGTCAAACTCCACAGATGCTATAAAAGAAAATTCTCTCAGTTATATCAGCAATCAATTAAAATGCCTCAGCACACAATGAAGAGATGTCTCTTTTTCACTGATGAATGACCATCAATTCAGCCCCTGGAGACAAAAGTAATTCTAAATGTTCTTATACTGGGGACATGCAGATAATTTTCCTTAAGAAATATACAAAGGTTTTTTTCCTAAAGATATTTCTCTCTAAGTCTAGAAAATAATCATAAATGTTAAAATTATTAATTTCTTCACAAAAATAAACAATTCCTTCCTCCTTCCACCCTTCCCTCCTTCTTCTCCTTTTGCCCAAGTCTTAATTTTTCATTTCCTATCCCACTTGATACTGGGTTAGGCCTTTATGTAGGAGGAATGATGTCAACAATCCGTTCCCTGAACTTCCTTCATATTTCTGTTCTCTACTGTACTAATTTCTCTGACTCTCTGGAATTTTCCTGCAAGGCAAGTTATACACAAATTAATGTTTAAATCACAGGGGAAAAGGTGAGGATAAGGTAAATACCTACTTGAGGAATCTGAGGGAGAGTAAAGAGAAAGGCACGCATTTGAAACAAATGATTAGAAGGCAAAAAGCATCATTTTGCCTTAAAGGTGCATGCTTCTTTTCAGTCATCACAAGACACTAAAAGTCATTTATTTTTTCCCTGAAATACAACTCCTCCCTCCAGTGCTCACCAATTAATAAGAGACTAGGGTGTGAGATCTACTACATAGAACAAAAACCAGGACCCTGAAACAATAGCAAATCATAGGAGCAATCAAAAGTTCCTCTTCCTGAAATTTCAAATAAAGGATGAAAAGAAATATGTGTAATGTTTCTAATGACAGACTAACAAACAGGAGCATCATCCCTCTCTTTGCTAAGCTCCTTCTTTATTTAACCATTTTTCCTCTAACTTTATCCATTGTCTTTGCCTCAGGAAGAAAGAAACTAATACTCATTCCATGTTTTACACAGGTTATCTTCTGTCACTAAATGTGGGAGAGAATTATTATGATATATATGCACTAAGGTGATTTCTACTGAGTGACTACCTTGTGTGATCCGCTCCCTAGGACTTGTTTCTACCAGACAAAGTACAGGAAAAAGTGATAGGTTATCACTTCCTTCATCATGTTACATTATATAAGATTTCTTCTAAATAGACTGGAGAGTCTCCTGCTGGTCTTGAGGAAGGAAACAGCTATATTGTCAACTGCCTATGGAGAGGGCCACATGGCCTGGAGTTGTGTGGGCCTCTAAAAGTTGATGGTAGACCCTAGCCAACAGTCAGTAAGAACCTTAGTCAATAATCACAAGCAAATAAATTCTGCCAGCAATGAAAAAATAAGTAGATTCTTCATCACTCAAACTTCCAGATAAGAATACAGCATGGCCAACCTTTTGATGGCAGTCATGTAAAACTATGAATAGAAGACACGGCTAAAGATGTTTCTGAACTTCTGAACCCCCCAAACTGTGAGATAGTAGGTGTGTGCTCTTAAAGCCAGAAGGTCTGTGGGGATCTATGCAGGAATAGAAAACCAATGCAACTGTTATCTCCATTTCATGGATGAGGAAAGTTAGCTTTGGAGAACTTAAGTGCATAAGGTTTTAAGAAATTAAGAAACTATTCAAGATTACATACCCAGTAATAGAATTCATATTTAAATGTAGGTCTTCCTAAAGTTCAAAAGTCTAGTGCTTTCCAATATACAATGTTGCTTTTCCATATTTCCCTTCTCATTAACAGGCATTTGAAGGGTTTGAGGGACTATTTATGTGTATGGGTTACAACATGACTTCTGGCAATTAGGAAGCTCTGATGCATATGGCCTTGAAGTTAAAAATTAAAGAACTGAAATAATTTGTACTTCCCTATGCCTACCCACTGGACATCATGTTCTGGAGAGCTGCCCACTTCTCACCTTGGAAAGAGAGGCGAGCAGGAGACCAAGGGACAGAATTGAATGGAGAGAGCTGCCTGAGTAGCATGGGAGAGAGATTCTCACCCACACCAAATGGGAAGTAAATGTATGCCCTCCAAAAAAGAACTGCTCCACCTAGGTAAAAGCTCTAAGGGTCATAATAATGAGCCTCCCACCAGGAATACCCCAGAGGCAGAAGCTGGGAGCTGATAAATATGGTTCCACACTTTGGATTAATACTGGGTATCTGAATCCTGTGGTTTGCTTCCATACAATGGCTTTGGGTTGGATGAAAGAATGCTGGCAATCAGTTGACTTTGAGCTTGATAAATCAAGGAGCACTGGTACAGATATTTTAGGGGCTGTTTGTTTGAAGTGGATTATAAAGGCTGAAATTTCATTGGTTTAGCTTGGTTGGACCTGCCTGCTGTCGGGCAGAGTTGGACTGTACTTTATATTCACGTCTAAATTAATGGAACATAATAAATTAGGTGTATCAAAAGTTTGACATGCCAAATTACATAGACTCATATAGGAAGTAGGGTAAACTTTAGCTCGATCTAATCTATCGTGATGCTCAGTTTCTAAAACATGGCTTCAGAAAGAGCTCAGCAAAACAGTTGAGAACCTAATCCATGCCAGGCCCAGGGCCAAGTGTTGTGAGGGAGACAGGGGTGACTTAGCACAGAGCTCACCTCCCAGAGTCTATAATCCAGTAAGACAGAGAAGCAAGTACAACAATAGTGAAAGATCCTTCCAGACATTAGGAGTTTGCTATCTTTGCAACAGGCAACAGCCAGCCTAGCTTTAGTACTGTCAATGAGATGACACTTGGAAGGCCAGGTGGCAGGTAAGAAAAATTTGACAGACTTACATTTTTTTAAGAATTCTTAGAGTTTCAAATTCCCTCCCATTGGCACAAACTAAACAAGTTCTCTTTTCATGAAAGACCTTATCACAATGTCCTCAATGCCAACAGGGAGGGTCTAGTTGAAAAGGGGTATGAAGTCAAGCAAAAGTTCTGGTCTTTATCATCTTCACCTTCCAAGTAAAAGACATGCCTATACAGTGTGGAATGAGGACTCTGGAAAATGGATAACAAGTCCCTGCCCTGGAGGATCTTGTGATCTAGTTAAGGAAAACTAAATTACATGCTAAATTGAATACCTAAGAGGCATAGAAGATATTGGAGCCTTATTGTTGAATCTCCTTGAGAGTCCAATATCTCCTGTAACTTATTAGGCTATTGGCTTTAACATTTATGCCTTGTACTATTGACAGCACAATAGAGAGAAGGAAAAGAAAGAGGGATAAGAAGAGATATGCTTGGAAGAAGAAAACAAGAGATTAAAATACTAGCTTTCATTAAACTCCACTTTGAAACTGGGCTGTGTCACTCATTTAACTGTGGGATCTTGGGAAAGTTACTTACTATCTGGGTTCAGGTTCCTTATTTAGAAAGGATCTTGTTGACCTTGCCAGATGGTTGTTAGAATGATAATATATGCAAAGACCATAGCATGAGGGTTTGCACAGAGTGGACACTCACAAGTTATTTTTGAAGGAAGGCAGGTGGAGAAGACACAGGATATACTCTGGCATTTCCTCAACTGTCTTATTTTCTGCAGCTTTCTACTGGAAACATTAACCAGATGAAGAATCCCATCTTTCCCATCAACTAAGCTACACTGATCAGTCACACTTAGAACCTGCTTTCTCATTTGTAAAATAAGGGCTTGAAGATGACGCATGCACACACACTACCCTTCCAGCTTCAGCAGTTTGAGTTTTCCATGTGGAGAGAATTACAGGATTAAGAATTGAAAATTTACCATGTTCCTTCTTAGGTACCATTAGTTCACTTTACTGAAGCCTTATGGTGGTCCAGATACTACATGTACCCTGTTCTGGTATCAATGTTCTATACTCCAGTTCTGTCACTTTGATTGTCAGTGCAAAGACTCTCTCTAAGAATAAAGTATAAATGGAAACAAATCACTTTAGCCTGGTAGTCAAAACCCTCTGTTTTTATTCTTTATCTCTCAATAATCCTGTGCAAACCTTGGGCTCTTATTCCTTCTACTCCTCCATGTAGAAGCTGCCCTGCTCTCTAATGATTCTACTTGTCTTTTCAGTATGGCCCACCTATGCACCTTCTTTCATGGCACTGATATGCCTACAGTCCCCTTCCTTCTCTGCTGTCAACATGAATACATAAACTACTTCAGGACACTAGTCAGGTCACAAGAATCCCATCTTTCTCTGACCTCAGAAGAGAGTGAGAATGAAGTTGAAATGTCTGTTTCTCTTTCTCTGTCTCTCTGACTCTAATGTGTACACTCTCACTAAGACAATAGATAATTACCTTTAAATGTATGTGGATTTAATCATTCCACTGAAATCTTAACAGTGAAGAGTCAGGTCTACCAGTTGTCCCTTCTTTCCTCTGGCGTTCTACACAAGGAAATAGTTCTTATAATCGTCATTTGGCAAGCAGTAAAAAAAAAAAAAAAGGAAAAAAAAGGTGCCTCTACTGAGGTCAGTAACTCCCAATCCACTCCCCCACCTCGATTCTTCAGGTGTTCCTCAACTTCTCAATGAGGTCTTCTCTGGTTACTTACATAAAATGTAAATACCCTCCCTGCAATATTTCATACTTTTCTTCCCAGTTGTATTTTATCTTCTTAGCATTTATCTCTTTCCAACATACTGTATAATTTACTTAGCTCCAACATTTTCTGTCTCCCCAGTTAGAAGGGAAACTACGAGAGAGCAGGAACTTTTGTCTTTCTGTTATTATTACTAAATCTTGGTACTAAAGTACTAGATAAATGGAGCAGAGTACTCAATTAACATTTTTGAGTTTATATAGGTTAATTCAGAGAACACCATTTAACCTAAAAGACTCAGCTAGTATGATCTCTTTGTGTTCTGCTCTTTTAAATCCAAATCTTTCCCCTAAAGGGGATCATTCCACTAAGTGAAAGGAAAATCCATTGGAGCACGTCCACAGAGGAAAGGGAATAAGAGAGTCAGCAAGAACATGCTATTTGTCTCAAAAACCTAGGTCTATACTGTCCTAAACTTCACCCCAAGCTAGGATGACGTGATGAAAGTGAAAGGATATCAAGACCTGTTTTCCTTATTCAAAAGGAAAAGGCAATGTGAACCCAGAAATGTCCAAAATGAATCAGATAATAGGCAGGCAGAAGCACAGGTCTTTGATGATAATTCTGTCTTCCATTAAAACCAGGTACAGGATCAACAGAGTCAATCATCAATTATGTGTGAACAGGTGTGCCTCCAGTACCTTCCCACACACAATGAAGAGGGACCTAGGAAGAACCTTTATTCTGAGGAAGCAACATAAACAAGAGGAGAGGAATGAAAGATATCTTAATGCAAACTTTGTCAAGAAATAGCAATAGTGGTTTGATATTCTCTGATGAGTCAAGCATATAATGAAGGCTTAATAAATGTTAGTTGATTGGTGGGCTGCTATTGATTTTACAAATATTAGTAGAAGTTATGGAACTAAAATAGAAGCCAGAATGAAGTCCATCTGTTTCTTGGACTTCAGGATATATTGCTGATTATCCTCACTTACCCGAGTTCTGACCCAAAGTTCCTTAATATGGATACTCCTCCCACTCTTCTAACCAAACTAGAAACTTCTACATCAAAAGTGGTTTTGGGATAAATTGAAATTAGTCAACTGGCCCATGTAAATCTCCATAATGTTCAGACAAAACCACACTGTTCCATGAAGTGGTATTTGTGTCATCCTGAACAAGTTATTTAACTTCTGCAGATGTTGGTTTCCTCATCTATAAAACTGGAATGATCTTTACCCAATAGAAAGTTGTGAGGATTAAATAATATAATTTTGAATTTCATTTATTCATGTCTTTAACACTTACTGAACATTTACTATGTTCTAGGCTGCTTTAAGCACTAAGGATATAGAGAGCAAAGCCTATTCTTGCTACTCAGGAACTTCAGTCAAAAAAAGACATGAAAAAATTAGCAAGTGAAATACAATGTGATAAGGGCATGGGTGAAGATACGTATTGTTTAGCTCAGGAATACAGACTATATTTCTAATGGAGCCTGCAAGAGAACATATCTGAACTGAGTCCTGAAGTGTCATTAAGAATTACTAGTGGAAAAGATCTGAGGTTGGAAAGGAAAAGTTGACCCTTCTAGACAAAGGGAATCACACATAAGTGCAGGGAGGTGAGAACTTGGTAGATTCAGAGAACTATAGCTTTTTTTTAATGACTAGAACTTTGGGTCTAAGTTGAAGAATGATAGGAATGAGAATGAAGAGGCAGGCAGGAGTCTGGAGCTAGAAAATGAAAATCATAGCTCTTTAGCATGACTTGTGAGTTTTTATCTTGGTGTCACAGGAGAGCGATTGCATTTCTGTCAGAAAATTGACATGAATAATTTTATCCTTTAGGAGGATCCCCCTGACACTGTACAAAAGATGGATTAGAATAGGGCTAGAGCGGGGAAAGAAGGCAATTACAGTAATTCATGCAATAAATGACAAAGGCAATAAGAAAAGGAATAAAGAGAAAGAGGTAGATACAAGAGACAGGCAGATGAAAAAAAGAAATCACCTCAAATGTCTCCAGGGTTTCTACCTTGAATAATTAGGTAGATGGTAGTGCCAATGTGAATTCAAGAAAAGAAACAGTTGGATAAAGAGGAGAAAATGGGAGTTTCATTTTGGGTATGGAAGAGTTGGGGTCTCTAGTGACTGGCTGGGCATATAAATCTAGGACTCAGGAGAAAAATCTGAATATATAGGTTAGATGTGGAGGTCATCACTCTCAGGCCTGGGTTGCTCACAAAGCCGTTGTGGGTATGTCTGTGAGAAGAGGATCAAGAATGGAAATACACCCATGAATGAGTACAGAGAGTAGCAGGAAAGATGAAAACTAAGTCAGTGAAAGAAAGACAAATACAACAGAGAGGAAGTTCCAAGAAGGAAAGAGGGGTCAGGAGGGTCAACCATCAAAGAGATCAGGAAGATAAGAAGCTACTGATAGTATTGAGGGCTAGGAAGTCAATGGCAGCATAAGAAAGGAGCACAAAGTACAGCATTAACATAATAGACAACTTTTGTCAATGTATGAAGTATATATGGTGGGAGCTCAAGTAGCCCTATGATTTAAAAATAACTGTTTGAAATAAATTTGCCTTTACATTTTTATTTAACTTTTAATATCAGAAAATTATTTCCCTGTGTTAAAAACACTTATTATAAAATGCACCCTTTTAATAAAAATAAATTCACTATACAGTATTGTTGACTACAGGTACAATATTGCACAACAAATTTCTAGAAGGTACTCAATTTGCATAACAGAAACTTGATGCCCATTGATTAGCAACTCCCCATTTCCCTTACCCACCAGCTCCTCGCAGCCACCATTCCATGCTTTGATTTGACTCTTAGAAATTTCATATCATTGGAATCATGCATTGTCTGTCCTACGACGGGCTTATTTCACTTAGTATATGTCCTCGAGTTTCACCCATTATTATTGACTGGTGCAGAATTTCCTTCTTCTTTAAGCCTGAGTGATATTCCGTTGTATCAAATATTTCCCCATCCACTTAGAGTAGCTAAGTTTTGTCTGTAACCAATCTCTGGTCAGTGTAAGTGTCTACCTTTCCCCATTTTCTGTAGTACAGATCTGACCATGGTTCCTTTACACTAGAACTTCTCTTTGTTGAGCCAGACTCAGGACTAAGTATCTGATTTTGTCAAAAATCACCAAGGTAAAAAGGGTTGCACAACTCTCCTGCCTCCTTCCTGCACTCCCAGTCGCTCACAAAAACACAAAAGACTGCACCTATATTTCCAGTATTTTCCCTCTGTGACCCCAAAGCCAGAGGAATGCTATTTGTGGGGCCACTACATAGCTGTAGAGCACTCAGTGCTAGTGACTCAATGGGAATCCTCAGGTAAAAGGCAGGATAAAAAAGACAGAGGTTATTTCTGGAATTATCATGATAAGGGATGTAATGAGAAGCTCCCAGCAGGGCTGGAGAGAGAAGAGCAGGAGGTGGTAAAGGAAAGAAAAGCTCCCCTGGTTTCTTCGCAAAGAAGTTGTAGGAAAACGTTTGAAAATGTGTTAATGGTGTGAAGTGGAAAGCTAAAGATGAAAGACCTCAGCCATGCTTAACTAATTCCATTT
The DNA here is from genome assembly GCA_004363575.1 of Solenodon paradoxus. NCBI lineage: Eukaryota > Metazoa > Chordata > Mammalia > Eulipotyphla > Solenodontidae > Solenodon > Solenodon paradoxus. The sequence continues at coordinate 13,651 of RJWH01003380.1, read as the reverse complement.
GCTTGTTTGTCTCTGAAAAACCCACGTAAGAAATTGACATGACACAGATCTTTCAAGAAATACTTTTTCACGGTGGTCACTGATGGTCTCTGCTTAAACTCAGAGAATAGTCTTGCAGGGTGGTCCCAATGGAGATATGTACTAGGCGTCCTTCACACTGGCTCTCCACCTGCCAATGAGTCAACTGGTTCTGTGTCTTAGTTTATTTTCATTTCTGCCGAGCTTCTGTGTACCAGTGCTGGCTCTGGTCTTTTTTTTTTTTTTTGGTAGCTGAAACTGTTAAAAGCTCTGCAGTCCAGTTCTGGCCATCTTGCTGGTGTGTTTTGCATTTCTGAGTCATTCGTGGCCAGAAGTGGTGGTCCCAGCAGCCCCCTGCACATTACCACGGTGAGTACAACCGATAGAAGGAGGGAAGTTACATTTGCCTCCAGTTCTTCCCAGCCCAGTGTGGGGCTTACCACAGCTCTCCAGCTGAGGTGACATTCTGCCCCAAATTCTGGCTGCCTCCCTGAAGATGGACAAACAAGAGACAAGGAGGCTCCCAACTGTCCAAGTGGGTAGAACAACAAGAAATAATATTTCCACCGAAGAAACGGAATCACAAATGCCTGACTTCTGGAGGCTTCTTTCTCTGAGTTAAAGAAATATATGAGTAATCCCCTAAATTGGGCTAACTTTTCTTAGCTTAGCTGGACTATACTTTTGAAAATCTGGTGAGGCTAGATTTTAGCAGGGGTTTAGTTGCGTATTTTTATGAAGGAATTATCACTCAAACCAGGAAAATCATCAGGCACAAGATATCTGAAAGTATTCAAAACTCATATAATGTTCCTATCTGTGGCCCAAATGCCACATCTTTTCTCAGCCTTGTTCTAACTTGCCCCAGCCAAGACTAGAACCACACGACCCAACCGGTGGTGTTCCTACCCCAGCCATGCCTGAGGCTGAGGTAGATATGCTGGACACACTTGGCAAACATTGAGCATGAGACTTGTATCTCAGAGCAGCTAGCACGGACGGAGAAGGGACACAGGTACAAGGACTCCTGGTAGTTAGTGCACCAGAGTAATTGTGAAGGGAACCAGATCTTTTCCTGTGTGGACGGTGATCAGTATAGTTTCTGGAACCAACTGCATGGTTCAAATTCTGATTCCACCTCGCCAGCTGGGTGATATTTAGAAATTCACTAAACCTCTCTGGGCCTCATGACATTTCATTTTATTGTTATATTTTTATCTTAAATACTGACTTTGTAGGAATGCTGGAAAGATTAATATGAGTTACTATGAGTCATCGCATTGGCTTATAAATACTGACCTATGACAGAAGTGTGAGCTATTACTAATACTTTATTATCTGTCAGACAGGACTCCTATTGCTTTAGAAAATCTTCTTTAGGAGAAGAATAGCACAAATCAGGGTCTTGAAACCCTAAATTTTCTGATTTCTTTCCTTTATTTCCCTTGCTGTCTGCCCTGGCTGGCAACTGCACGGTTCCCCACGCCTTTGTGCGGAATCTGTCAATTTTTCCATGGTCTTCTTCCCTTTCCTCTCTGTTGCTCCAAATTGTTGTTCAATGACTCTTAAACCAGAACATATAGTTTAGTTTCAGAAAACAATGATTTCAAAATACAAAAGGGGAATCAAAGTTATCACCATGCCCTAGAAAAGATTGCTAATTCTGAAGAAAAGGATCACAGAGGAAGAGATAAGTGGTTACTTGCAAAATAATATCCAGAAACAGAATTAAAAAAATAACATAGTGCTTTACAGTGGGGTAAAGGGACTCTGGGGTGTGTGTGTGTATGTGTGTGTGTGTACACACGCACACTTGTGACACTATTTTGCATTAGGCGATGCCTAAATCCAATCATCAATGTTTCTTTTGTGGTGAAGACACAAACAGTCCAACTGAATGAAGCAAAGATATTGAAAGATTTTTTTTCCCCCGGCTGCTCAGTAGCAAGGCTCTAAAGAAGGCCACTCTGGACTGTCCTTATGCAAATCACTAGGAAGGCAAGAGAAGCAGGACAGTGGAAAAATTCAACCTCCCTTCCCAGTCCCCTTCCAGGAAGGTGGCTGTTAAAGTCCATGGAGCCAAATGACTGAGCTGCCCCATCTAGGAAAGAAGCTCTAAAAATAAGAGATTCTTATAACTAATTAATGAATAAATGGTTGTCACTAAAAATATTTCATCATCAACGCTGGAGAAAATTCAGAGGAGTACTTGAAACCACAGACTGTCTGAATAGAAGGGACCTGAGGGATTTAACACGACCCTCTTGTTTTATAGACATGGAAACTGGCGCCCAGGGTCAGTGGGAGACTTACCCAAGGTTACCCCATAGGCCCGCAGAGTCGCAACTCAGCAGGCAGAGGGGAATGGAGTTCCTATCTTGGTGCTGCTGTGACCAAACGGACTACAGACACCCTGCTCAGGAAAGAGGGGAGCCAGAGCAGGGAAAGGGGGCTGGGGACATCCACACTAGCCGAATGGTTACAAAGATCCAGTGCAAGTTGTGTCCGGGACTGAAAAAGGAACACGAAGAGGAAATGGAGCAACTAAACCTACTGGGCAAACCAAAACTGTCCTGGAGCGCGTGGTGATTAAGTGGTGCCCTGGGGAACTGGGGGAGGTTCTGAGAATCAGCTCCAAAGGGCCAAATAGCTTTTGCTTGATCTAAAAACTGCTTGAGCTCTCCTTCGTGACGAAGGGCCCAGGTGCTCATCTATTATTGAGCGTGTTTAAAGAGGCATTTAGGAAGAGCACAAGAGACAGATTTGCAACGACCACGCCAGTCCCAGGAGGGCTGTGCTTGCCGAGAGAGGAGCGGAGTTCATGCTCAGCGGGAAGAGCCGCCCAGGCAGGCGTCCTGGGCTGTCAAACACCTGTAGTTACTCCCCAGCTCTTCACCCGGAAGTGAGGCATGCGGAGGACAGAACTTTCAAGACATCCCTCCCTACTGTCAACGCACCTGGACCATCAGCCAGGGCCAAGATTTTGTCCCTTGTGTAGGAGAGCATGGATTTTGGAGGACATAGACATACACACACAGATTCTAAATGATGGCATAACATACAGCACTAAAACCTGTGTGATAACTGGAATAGAACAGATGAATAGAAGTAGACAATAAATGGATAACTAAACATGCTATGTTGTCATATACCCATAAATATTTCATATTTCATGATTTTTTTGTTTATGGCAAACCATTCACCCCAAATTAAGAAAAACGTGAAGTAAAAAAAAAACCCAGAATGTATAACACTATCCCAGTTTTATAAACATGTATTAAATAAATATGTTAATATATTTATAATACACAAGCACATAGGAGGAAAAGCCTGGAATGATAGAATCCAAAGTGTAAACAGAACTAATCTCTGGGTGGTAGAACGTGAGGTGAAGTTTAATTCATTCATGCATTTCCTCTATTTTATTCATGAAAGAGTGTATTTAATAATGAACAATGACCAACTTTTGGAATCAGACACACGAAAAAGCAAGTATCGTCACGTAAGACAGGAGTATTACTTAGGATGGAAGAAGGCTACTTTGCTTCTGAAAAAAACAGATCCTCAAAACCTTACCGGCAATTTATTTCTTTTCTTTTCTTTTTTAAAGGAAAGGTGTAGGCAGGAATAAAGGCAAGTAAGCAGGCAGGCAGAAGAGAGGGGAGGAAGAAGCATTCTCATTAACTTTATTTAGTTGTTTATCTTGGTTGCTTCCTCTGGCCCTGGGATATGAACCCCCACCCTGGGTACATGAGCTACAACAGTCAGAGGTGACAGATGTATCCATTAGATCACCGGGCATGCCATGGGCAATATATTTAAAACAACAGCTTATGGCATTTTCTCCTTGAGGATCTTATATATCTGTGTAGTCTTTTAAGCGACCAGTAATTCACTTGGGACATCTGGGAGGTCAGAACATGCTGTGTAGGATTATAAGTCTTTGGACTCAGGAGGTTCCATTCTGAGACGGAGTGCTCTTAAATTCTGGGTGGGTGGGGGAGAATCTGTATCACAGTTCTCCAGCACAGAGAGAGGAAGCATCCTTTTCCATGTTTATTTAACCTTGCCAGGGATAAAGACCCATTGGCCACTGCTTTCATTAGAACTCTGCTCCCTTCTACCCTGAGGTTCAGAATCTCACCTAAAGGTGGCTCTTCTCCTTCCTGACAGCTTTAACCTCCACTTTTCTTGACTCTGCTCTCAGCCTTTCTCTCTCTTAATTATACTAGTGTGACTGAAAGCATCTTGTTCTCCCTCTAATGCCGACCCTCTGTCTGTAATCACTAGGCATTTTCTGGTCTTAAAATTTTAAGTTGAGACACTGACCCTGCCTTCATTTCTAATTTCAGTTTTTCCTATAGCACAACTTTGATTAACCTACCCTGCTTTCCTTTATTTTCCTGGTCTTCTGGCTCAGTCTTTCCCCTGCTGAAGGCTTTATTTGCCAGGTACATTCCCTGGGGACACTCAAAGTGTCCCTTAAAAGTTCACACCTATGAAGCCTTTCTAGGATATTTCTCTCATTTAGGATTATTTGTTACTTTGGAAGAAAAAGGACAAATTCATATCCTAAAACCTTTTAAGGCATTCAAAGTTAGTGCTTATTTTATTGTCTGAGAAACAGAAAGCTCTTTTAGACAAGTGAAAGCCCTTACGGACACCTTCTAAGGTGAATCTGGGGATTCAGTACAATACAGAACTGACTGGCTGATATTTTTCCGACAACTCAGAATTCTCAGCCGCCCCCTAGAGACTCCAAGGTGAACTGCAGTGAGTAGTCAAGCAGCATCTGCTCCCTAAATAACCAGTCCTTGAACTTCAATGTAGCCATCTTCAAGGTATATACTTTAGGTTTTAAGCAGGGACATAATATTTTCTGAACTCACCCGTTTTGGAAGCTGCCAGAGCTAATAACTACAGGAACCACGTAGCTGATTAGTAAAAGATATGGAATGCTGATATTAACTGAAGAACATGTATTTCTATTAGAAGGAGACTAGGCCCGCAGCCTCAGCTAAATGTGAGCCCAGTGTTGCCAATCTCCTGATATTTCAGGAAATCCACAAATATGAATTTCTAAGAGATTCTCTAAATATTTAAGTCCTAGAAACCAGTTTATTATTAAAGAAATCTTTCTGAGGTCACATTGCCAATGGACTGCTAGTTTATGACCTCTCCTAAATATCCTCACCCAATGGAGTGTCACAGTATAACTATAAAATAAAATGAGAACAGAGAATAAAGACAGAGGGGCAGTATTAAATATCCATTAAATGGTTACTTCTCTTTGTGAAAGAAAATGTCTGTGATAGACTCTCCCCGTGTTTTATAGATCAAAACTCAGACTGGTGGGCCTCATTCCTAGAGCATCAGGGTGGGACCCAAGGAAACATGTTTCAAATAAGTCCCTAGGGGGACGCTGCTACTATTGTCCAGGGGCCACACTTTGAGAACCATTGGTGTAAATTGTAAAACACGACTCAGGTGTTAACAGTCACTATCAGTCACTCCCCATTTCACCATCATCCCTTAATATTTAACCCTGACAATGTCTTTGACAGTAACTACTTTTCCTTGCAAAAAGAATTTCTTTAATTACTGTGGCTCCATCTACCAGTTCCATAATAAGGAAGAAGACATACAGGGGGCCTGGAAGTACTTCATAACCAACCACAAAGTGGAAGCTCATTACAATGAAACAAAACCAAGTAGATAAAATACTGCAAGGACACACTACAAGGTTTCAGACCTGTCACGATCACTTAATGTGTTTTAGTTGTTATTTAATGATTCTGAGAATGCTTATATGTCAAATTTAAGTTGAGAAGGTATTTAATTCTCAAATTTCTACATGTTGGACCCAGTATGGACTGCTGTGCTGTGTCACAGACTTTGCCATTATTTTATGATGAATAAGATGATGTTTTAAAATTTTGTGCAAAAAAAAAAAAATTTGTTTAAGAATAAAGGAAGGGTGTGCCTTAGTGTTTAGTGGTTAAGTATGCAGCCTCTGGTCAGTGAAGTCCATATGTATCTCTAGGATCTGGACATGTGTTTGTGACCTGGGGCCAGAGAGAACAGCCAAGGTGAATGATTAAGTAAAATAAATAAATTCTTCTTCCTCTCTTCTCTTCCTGCCTGCCTGCTTGCCTTCACCCCACTTGCACTTTTTCTTAAAAACAAAACAAAACAAAAAACCAACAGACAGCCTCTCTCCCTCCCTCCCTTCCTTTATTGGGGGGAAAAAAAAATAACAAAGGAAGAAAGCTGGTACGCCATTAAGCTGACAGCTGGGCTGTGGACCATGAAAAGCCCAGGGACCTGGGGCTGGGACCTGGGGCTGGGTGGGAGAGGGTCGGTGGGCAACCATAAATTAAAAATGCTTTTTGTTCTTCCTCTTCCTTCCAACAGAGAGAGGTAGAGAGGAAGGATGGAAGGAGGGAGAAAGGGAGGGAGGTTTGCAGCTTGTTGTCAATTTATCACCAAGCAGTCAAGGATTCTATTTGCTATTCTCTTGTTCTTTCCTTTTAATGACTGAAACCCAAATCCAACCTTGTTCTGTGTCTGACAAAATGTGCATATGTACATGCAGTTATTTTTCTCCTCTGTTTTAGAGAGCACAACTGTATTATCATTGATCTAAAATATGTTCAAGTAAACTAACAGTGAACATTTGCACAGCGCCTGCTACCTGCCATGTATGGTTCTAAGAATTTTACGTTCATTAAAGCCTGTTGGATCCTTCCAGCTATAGACTGAGGCAGGCACTCTCCTTCACATTTTACAGATGAGAAAACTCAGGCACAGAAAGGTGGGATAATATCTATTCACACTTCATTGATTAAATCCCCGTGGTAGGGAGATGCAATTAAGATAGGATGAATTTTGGCTTTTCCACCTCAAAGGACAAGTTCAATGATCCAAGGTTAAGGAGAGAGCAAAAGTCAAGGCATGGACACAGAAAACTACAAGAGGTGCTAGATAAGGTGAGTTGCATTACAGCGATGCATCGGCAAATGTAGAGAGGTTAGAGGTGGGAAGGGAGGTCAGCCTTGAATGTTCTGACTCTGGGGTCGGGGTCAGCATAAGGCGCACACTTTATCCCATGGGACAGTCTCCAGAACTGCACTCATTCAAGTATCACTGCAACAACTTCTGCCGTTTTTGTGCACCACTTGCACGCTTTTGAATTTAATATATGAAATAAACTTTCTTTTCAAAATGCACTTATTAAAAAATTGGTATCATTCTTGCAAATATGAGAAAGTGTTACTTGCCTAAGATAGAAGATAACTGTAAAAACAGATGATTATTTCAATAAAAAGTACTTGTGCCTCTTCAATTAACTCATGCGCCACAATGAGATCCATAATCTCACTGGGGAAACATTGAAGTAGCAGTGACGAGTCATAGGAAACCAGTGCGCTTAGGCATTGAATTTTGTCCCTTTTTTCTTTTACACATACATACCTGTATGCTTATCTTAATGAACCTTCATCTAGCTGAGTTTGAGATCTCAAAACTCCTCTCTCTTAGCTAGTCAAGTTTAGAAAATATTTGATTGTATTTTATGTAAAGCAAAGTTAAAATTTAAGTCACTCTGCTACAGAGATTTAAGAACTGTTTTGTAGGTCAGCTATTTTAAATTGCCCTCAGTGTTTGGCCGCTTCTCTGTACCTCCAGGGGGTGTCTGGTCCATGGGGCTGCAGGGCCACCGTGCCACTGCTGGGGTGGCTGCCTTGTAGAAGAGCTTCTCATGGAAACGATAACTCTTTCCTCAAAAATCCCTGACATGCAATCAGCACTTGGCCAATTGTTTCTGTAGGTAGCTATTGTCTTGGTTATAGAAAGAAACATGGTCTGTCTTCAGAGTTTAAGGACATAGACTGATTGTGAACTGAAAATAGAGACTATATGTGTGTGTGCATACATATATATATACACACATGTATGCATGTAGGTGCACATGTATGTGTGTGCATGTGTCCCTGTGTGCTAACTAATAAAAAAGTGAGGAAGTATAGGAATGTAAGAAAGCAGAAATGCTTTTTGCTGTTGTCCCGATCTTTCTTACTTCTTTCCCTTCCTCCCTCTCCTTCCTCCTCCCTTCCTTTTCCAGGTGTGTTCATCTCAGAAAAAAAGGTTATACTCAAATAGCCAGTCACCATCCCTCCACCCCATGTGAGATCATTTCTCAACACTTAGTTTAAAAACTTTTCAGGAACAGGACCCACATAGTTTCATGCAGTCGTTTGTCCTCTGGGATACAAAACTATCCCCACGGATGTTGCCACACTTTGATGCTATTAGTCTTATTGTGTGGTGGCATCCTGCGTGTTAAGGTAAAAAGAATACTGGACTTACATGGAGTGAGACATAAATATCTACATCCTGCTCTGCTACTCCTGAGCTCTGTGACTTTGGGAAAGTCATGTGATCTCTTTGTGCCTCAGTTTACTTATCTGTGTCAGCAGTTCTCAAAGTATGGGTAGGAATCAAAGTGAGCTCTAGATGCTAAAAGCTCTGTATAAACCACATGGCAAATAAGGAGCTATTTAAATGTCAGGTGTGCTAGTGGTCACATCTTCCTAAAATCCCTTAATCCCAGGCTAGACTGTTCTGGAAAGTGTACCTCTTTCCTAATTCCTATCGGGAAAGTAGATTTCCCCCATACTATTCTATAAAGAGAATGCTGAAGTGGCTTAAATATCGACCGGAAATGCTCCCTGAGAGATTGCATTCTTTTCCTTTACTACCAAGCTCCCTCCCCTCTGGGGTGAATGAAGAAAAAATGGTACAAGTTGATCAGGGAGCAGCCCTGGGGTAGAGAAATATGAAAAGCTATCCAGAGGAAGTCTGGTGGAAATGGGAACTGCTACACACCTGGACAGTACAGCTGACAGAGGAAAGACTTGGAATGTGTTAGAACCATGGGACTGAGAGGGAGAAAGGAAGAAAAGCCTTAAGATCTTAATCTCCATCTCTCTCTCCATCCTCCTTCTCCCTCTTGTCTACAATGTTTACCAAATGATGAGCAGAAATAATTATAATAAAATCACCCCAAATAATTTAAGGTCTATGAATGTTGTAGAAGATGTGTATCCATGTTTTTATTATTACTATTAACAGATTCCGTACTTAGAGACAACAATGTACATCAGACAACAATGTACATCTGTCTTTGCACTGTGGGCTGATTTGGCAGAGTTACTATACCAAGGTCAGAGCATCTCTCCCCAGTGCATGAATGACTGATACTCTGTTCCTGGGCACCTCTCATAAATAAGTGCTATGGAGAGATTTGAGGTGGACTTGTACAAATTCATTACCACAGGAGGAAAAACCTTAAAGTAGAAGATCCCCCTCTATTAGGTCAATAGAGGCATGCTTTTGTATGAATGACATTGAGATATTCAAACATTAATGTCAAACTTCAGCTCTCAATATGCTACCAATGCACAAATCAGTAGAAAACAGGAAAGATATGAAAACAATAGCACCTGCTATAATGGCCCATTCAGTCAATGGCACATCAGCCCATGGGCATGAGTTTCCAGGTGCTGTTCCCACTGTGAATGAGGGTGATTCATCTCATTCCTTGGTCACTTGTAGCACAGAGACTAGAAATAGCACTAGAGAGAACGTCACACCCAGTATGAGCCCTACTAATCTCTGGGAGCACGGGTCAGAATTTTACAAGCCTCTAACTCTCAAGAAAATGGTCCCCCTGTGATGAAAAATGAAGACAGACACAAACAATTGCCATCCCCATTCTCTGTGTGCTGTAACTACGAAAGAGAAGAAATATGATTACCAGCAAAGTTAGAAGGGAGCTCAGTCAATTAGATCAGAGAAAACGCTCTATGACTCCTGGCAGAGCAGGAATCACCAAAGAGTCTTTCACACCAATTGCCTCTGCATCCACTGAACTAATATCACCCAAAAAAATCTCCCATAAAGAACTCAAAAAAAAAAAAAAAAGATAACAGGTAACAAAAACAGCAGGTAACAAAAAAAGTGACCAAACTTTGTTATCTTGGGAAGCAATCTTAGGGCATCAAATTTGGACTAATGACTTTTCATATGAGTATCAGAGCCTCTGTTTAATATACTTTAATTTACAACATTATTCACACAGATTAATTCAAAATGGATTAAAGACCTGGAAGCATAAAACAGCAAAACACTCCTTAACACTGACCTGCGAGAGGTCTTTGAGAACTTGACTCCAATGCCAAGGGAAATAAAATTCAAAATGAACAGAACTACATCAAATTCAAAAATTTCTGCACAGCTAAAGAAACTCATCAAGACAAAAAGTCATTCTACTGGCTAAGATAATTTGCACATCATACATCTGACAAGGTGTTAATTTCTAAAATATATAAGGAGCTCATGAAACTAAAAACAGAAAAACAACCCAATTTAAAAAAAATGCATAGATCTGACTAGTGTTGAAATGTCTTCTCCAAAGAAGACACACAGATGATCAACAGATACATGAAAAGATGTTCTATCTCTCTGGTTATTTGGAAATATAAGTCAAAACCATGACATCAGTTCATGCCTGTGAGAGTGATTATTATTCCAAAGTCTGGAAACACCAAGTATTGGCAAGGATGAAGAGTAAAGGGAACTCTTATGTTCTGTTGTTGGGGTTATAAAGTGGTGTAACCATTATGGAAAGCAGTGTGGATGTTTCTCAAAAAGTTGAACATGGACATTTTGTATGATTGAGTTATCCCACTACTGGGTATTTACCTTAAAAACACAACGACACTAATTCAGAGAGATATATGCAACTCCATGTTCATTGCAGCACTATTTACAATAGCCAAAGACTGGAAATGACCCAAGTGCCCATTGACTGATGAGTGGCTAAAGATGTGGTATACATACAGTGGAATATTACACAGCTATGAAAAAAGATGAAACTTCGCCATTTGCAACAATGGATGGATTTACAGAGTAGTATGCCTAGTGAGGTAAGCCAGAAGTAGAATGTCAGACATGTATGATTTCACTCATATGTGTATACAGAGAAACCAAGCAAACAAATGAACTAAAAAAAAACAAACATATGTTTAGTCAATGAAATCAAATTAGTGGTTCCAAGAAGGGAAAGAGGAAGAGGAATGTGCAAACTGGGTACAGAGGATCAATTATTAGTGAAGGAAGAACTAGAATGGTGGTGGTGAACTTAATGAATTATATAGAGAGACTGATTTACAATGATGCTATGTTCCTTCAATAAAATCAATTAAATTTAAAAAACACACATACAAATGTCTAATTATGAAGGTCTACTTTAAAGAAGTGTGATATATCTTTACAATGAAATATGGGTCAGTTTCAGGCTTTTTGATAATATTAGTAAAGTAGGGAAATGTCTGTAATATCATTGTAAAAGAAAAACGTAGATTGCAAACATTCATGCACTGTGGTCCTAATTATAGAACACGTTGTGCTGTGTTATAATGTCCACATATACACACAACAGGCACAGAAAAAGCTAAGTCAGTGGCTGGAGCAACAACCACTTAAAGCCCGAAGACTTGAGCTCATGACCCAGAGCTGACGGAAAACAACCAAAAACAAATAAATAAAAGTGCTTCCTCCTTTTCTTTCTTGCTTCCTTAAAATGCTCTTCTTCCTCTCCCTTCTTCTCTTACAAAAAAGACAAAATGCAAAAGTTAATTCTTTGTAGACATGTATCTAGTAAATTTTATCTCCCAAATGTCTTTAATAAGCATCATTTTTGTAATAAGAACATTGGAAATGTTATTTTATAATCTGTATATAAATACTCTACCACTATTTCTTCTTAAATAACACTACTGGAAAAAGATTACAACATTAGAAGCTAGAAATTAGATAGTTTGGAGGACTCAGGAGTAGGTAGACCATATTTCCTTGAGAAAAAAATGGGACGCTGGAATGTCAAAAATGATACAGGGTCATGTGCTGGTGACTAAGGAGAGGGGAGGAAGCAGAACAGAGCGGCCAGGCAAGGAATAAGTGAGTACCATGTGACGCCCATCACTGATCTCATAATGAGCATGGTCCAGTGAGACTTCATATAAACGGCTAGGGCCAGTGCAAGAAATTTTGGCACCTTAGTCAAAAATCAAATTTTGGATCCCCTGCTCTAAATGCCCTGTCTAAAATACATGCCACTTTAATCATCCCAGTGCCAGAAATGCCCGATAACTGGCCCAGTGCCAGAGATAAAGCCTGTAGTGCCAGAGATAACCCCCAACAGTACCAGAGATAACCCCCATAGTACTTTTCTGCAGTTTGACCACACTGAGGTGCTCTGCTCCCTTTGAAGAAACAGGCATGCATTCATATAGGGTGGTGGGGAATCCTCCTCCCCTGTAGCTCCTGTTTCCTCACAGGGGGTGGGGACAGAAGCAGTGATCACAGCAACCCACGTATGTAGTCAGTGCCAGTAAGGGCTGTCTTTAATGTGGAGTAATAGGGGCAACTGCCTTTGGGTCCCTCAACAGACTGGGCCCAGGGAAACTCAAATGCCCCTTTTGCCCCATGCTAAATATGGTCCTGGTTTATTAAAAATGGGACAGATTTGACATTTATATTAAGACAACAAGACAGTTCAGAAATCTGAAAAAAAAATGGAACTGCCCCATTTAAGACAGTATGTATAGTCAACCTGTTCAGGCGTCAACCCCAGAAAACTGCCACGAAGTAAAAATCTCAATAAAACTTAGACAAGATGGATGAAAGCAGCATTTGGCTCTGAGGACACGTCCCACTTACCGTGTTTCCTAAGCCAAGGTCAAGCCAGCACTCAGTGTCTGAGTCCAGTTAAGCTTTTTCTCCTCATCAGCATGGATTGGTTTCAAAAGTGAAGTCAACCAAGATTATCTTGCTCTTTCACCCTTTCTTTTGGTGGCTGGGTAGAGCACATGAAGACACACCACCTTTCTGAAAAGACTTTTGAAGTCTATTCCCCCAATATGTCCTGCTCTTCCCTTTGTAGTCTATAAATGTACATGGGAAACAGCTTGACATTGTGGACTGAGGCGGGCAGTAGTGTTGAGCTTTGAGGGGTTAGGCACACACCACCTCCTCCCTGGCGCTGGTTCCCATGGGTTTCTTTTTTGGGACCCCGGAACCCCAGAGTATGGACAAACAGGGCAAGCTATCAGTGTTTGGAGTTCAGGGAACAAGAAGGGAACACATAAATGTGAATCTGCAACCACTGCAATTTGGAAAAACCACCAAAAGCAGATGAATTCAGTAGCTCTATCTAAACCATTGTCATAAATTATATTTACATATACATGTGTATATGTACATACATTTTTTTTTCAGAGTCTCTACTAATCATACTACATGCAACTACCAGATCATATCATAGTGAGATTTACAAATCACCTTATGTTCTAGAAATTTTAAGTATCACATTAAGCACCATTTTTCTTGCAATGTCCTTTTTTCCTCAGCCACAAGGAAAACTGCAATACTAATTTGGTGGAGGCAATTCTTGGCTCAATAATTATGTGTGGGGGAAAAAGGAAGGGAGGAGAAGAGGGGGCAGGAGAGGTGGGGAGTGGGGGAAAGGAAGGAGGAAGACAGGGAGGAGGGAAGGAGGAAGGGAGGGAGG